>JANRGW010030132.1:0-18679 GCA_024733675.1 Psilopsiagon aymara
GACAGGCCATGAAAATTGAGGAGTGAACACAGACGGGCGCTAGGAATCTATATGAAATTCCCTGTGGAACAGGGCAAGCTGTTACTTATGTATCTGTCAATAACAAATAGGAAGGAAGATAAGAGTTATCTCAGATGACTGTGTCTTGGGGATAGGTGTTGAAAGAGTCCTGTAAGGAGATAAAGAAACCCAAAACTTGTCCAAGAAAACTTCATTATTTCTTCTAAAAACAGCAGGTGAGATGTTACTTATAGAATGTTTTATTGTTGCAGTAACTTCTTCAGCCAGCTCGGACCAGATGTCATGCTAACAGACAGAAATGAGCTCAGCATTTATCTATAAATTAGCAGTTGCCTAGTGACTCATGATCTTGGCATACTTGCTTTATGCAAACAAAAAATAGCACTATGCAGTAATGGATAAATGCCAGTTTTTTTGTTAGGGTCACTGTCCCAGAGCTTACTGCAATTTTTTACGTGAATTTTGACAGGGACAGTAACTTGAAAATGCAAAATGTCAATGAAAGCAGGGAATTATTCAGAAACCATCAAGTAGGTACCTACAAAGGAATGCTGTTACAAACACACTGCAAGGAAGCAACCCCCCCCCAAAAAAATGTGGCCTGAAATATGGGAAAATAAGAAATGCATCATAAAATAGAATTTTCATATAATAAACAGAATTGAAATTGGCTTAAAAGCAGATCTCAAAATGGGAAAAATAATATTAATTATTGTTAATCAATTTAATGAATCTAATTCGGCCATCCAAATGGTAACAGAGGTCTGCCATTTAAATCTGCAGATGGCACAGGCTTTTAGAGTATTAGTAATAAAGTTCTACCTGCAAAATTATCTGAATCACCTAATGAAATGCTGACAGTCCAGCAATATGCGCTTCAATAAAGCTGAATGTAAGCTGTTACACTGGGGCTATATAGGCTTACAGCACCATGATGAGAAACCTGGTCTTGAAATGCTTTGGCTCAGGAAAGGGATAGAGGGTCATCCTTTGCAAACTACTTCACACTGAAACCCATTGTAGTGCTCTAGTTAAATTAACCAACCAACATGTTCTGTGGATTTATTGAGTAGACAAATCCATAGAGAAGGGATTTTTCTTTGTATGCAGCAGTGCTGAAACAATTCCTGTAGTGGTGTGTTCATTTAATATGGTTTTACCCCAGAGGAGGAGATTGCAATCTTAGCCATGGGCTGGAAACTAAACCTGATGATGCGCTGCTAACAGGCACTCACTGATAAAGGAAGGTTGAAACTGAACTGAATAGTAGTATGTAGTTAGCTATGGAAAACTACACCTGAAAGCAAAGGGCTTCTGAGTCTGACAGGGAAAGGTGCAACAGTATCCAGCCAGTGACATTTTAAGTTGGATGCAATGTGACGTGTGTGCGATATATTGTCAGCATTAGTATGGACAGTATTGTGTCAGCGCTGAATTCTGCTGTGCCATTAATTTCAGTGGGATCTGAGTTAGGGTAAAAATCAGCACCTGTGGAAGTTCACCCTGATGTTTTCATGGAGAATCTTGAAAAAGAAGTTGCAATTTTTGCTTTTTATTAATTTCAGCTATATCTTTCTGCCCTTTCATGTAATCTGTCAATGAAATCCAGTAGCTCTTTTAAGTTTGTAGTCTGTATTTTCCAATGCTTTTGAATGTGGAAGTAAACAATTTCTCTAAGAGGGGGCTCAAAATTCTCCATGCCTTCTAGAGAGAACCTGGAGATACAGAAATGTGAGTGTGCTTCTTGTCTTAGTGGTGAATAATTCTGAGTTTTGTAAGACAACAAACTCTGCTTGTACCAGTACTTTGAAAAACATCACTTTTTCTGTCTCCATCTTTTTTGTCTTTCTTTTCTCTCTAAGCATCCAGGGCATAAACACGATCCACTAAACCAACAATAAATCTTCCATGGGACATGCTGTGCCTTCAGGCTCATAGAGACACAAGAGAATTAATCTGGGCTACAATCTGCAGCTCCTGTGTAGTCCTGTGTCTCCACTGAATCCCACGGAATGATGCTAGTTTTGTGCTCACTGAATGCCTGAACTGTTTTGTGATCATGTTTTTGCCTGCTATTGTCTTTGCTACACACAGGGCATTAAACCTAACCACAAGAGGTGTGGAAGAATCATTTCAATCCGATGAAGCATCCTTACAAATCATCTTTTCACTGAGTGTGGTTATGCTGAGATCAAGTCCACTAGTTACGAAGTGGCATGAAGAAGCAAACAAAACTATTCAGGAGAGGTCTTGAACACATGCTGCAGTCACACTGTGGCGTTAGTTATCAGAGGTCTCTGGGAAATGTGAACCTCAAAAAGCATCACAGAAATAGCACTGTAACATATTGTCTAACATCTGTGGGAAAACAATTGCAGTGAAGGCAACAATGAAATGCAGTAAGGAATTTTCACCTTTTTTCTTTTCTTTTCTTGCGTTTTTCCATGGTGACTTTCACATCTGTTTCTCTGAGGCACAGTGGAAACTGAAAACCTTCCAGACTGGAACAACTGCAGTCAGCTTTCCAGGATGAAATAATACCTTAATTGGTCAGTCTGCATGAAAAAAGGCCAAGTCACATCATCCCAGTCTGAGAGACATGATGAGAAAAGTATCCTAAATCTGTATCAGCAGATCTTTCTTGAGTTATCTGTATCTTTTGATGAAGTGACCTGGTAACATAATCCACAGAGAAAGGGTACTGTAAGATATCATAAGACTTATGTATCAAAACATCGTTTTGAGCATGTAATGGATTTCCTACATAATCCATAATGTAATGTATTCTTACATAGTTTGAGGAAGTCTTGAAAAGAAAAAAAATAAATTATGTTGTTTTTCTTTTTTTCATATTTTCCCCCCCTGAATCACAGAAACATGACTAACAAGTGCCTTGAGAAGTCACCCCTTTGCTTCAAGGCAGAACAGACTTTTTCTAAACCTTCCCTTCATACTGCTTCTGTAACCTGTTTTTAAAAAACTCTGTCAATGGAAATTCCAAAACCAAAGACAAAAGGGAAATGTTAATCCCAATGAGCAGAGAAAATTAGTGAATATTAAAGAAAATAGTGGTGTGCTCAATGGCGCTTTGATACTATATTACCTTTAAGATTATGCTGTAGGAGAGCAAAAACCTGGAAGTTTCAAAGGCTTAGCTGACTATGTCAAGAGCTTCCATCACATCTCAGAACTATCTGTACAAGTTTATGTACAAGTTTATGTCCCTTTATATTGCATAAGGAATACATTTCTTACTCAAATTCCTGAATTGATAGTATGAAATTGATAGATTGACATTATGAAATGAAAAGAGCATGCTTTGACTTATTATTGTGACAAAGGAAAACCCCCCAATTCATAGTTTTGAACAGGTTGATTTATCATGAAACTCCCCAAAATACGTATCAAAACCCTCCAGAACATAAAGCCATATTTGAAATCATCTAACAGGGAATCATATTTAGCTGTTAGCAGGATCTCACTGTAAAAAAAAAAAGCTATAACACAATCTAAAGGACTCAAAAATACAAAAAAATAGAAAAATAATATTTTGAGTTAATACTGTGAATGAATAAGATCTGCTAATTCTGTTAAACATTGTTAAACTTTGGGCAAAGAAGGAGAAATTATCAACTTGTATTATTATAAAACAGCTCTACTTTTCAAAGAAGGACTTAAGTCTCTCTGTTTATGTTATAGTTAATTAAAAAAAAAAAAAGAATTCCCTCCTGGTTCTGAGAACCACAATTGATGTAGTTCTTTTGAAAAGATTCATCAAAACCTTGTCTTTAATTCTTATATCGCCATAGGTAAAAAATGTTCTAGAGCAAAAGGATTACGTGTGTGTTTCTGTTTGTTTCTGTTATGGAAGTGGCTGTGCTCTGACAGGTTGAGATACTGATATTTCCAAAGCAAAGGAGAATTTTGAGAAGCTCAAGTGACTGAGTTCATCTGAAATGTAGAATTTTTCCATCAATAGATGTGCCAGCCCTGTGCAGCCCCTGAGTATCAAGAGCCCTGACAACAGCCTTCAGTTGCCCTGGGAGAAGGATTATGATTTCAAAAGTGCAGCTGAAAGGTTGTACTCATATTTCTGGGAAATTATTTTAGCAATATAATACACCAGTCTTTCTGAGCATAATATAGAAACTAGATACTGGTGTTCAAGACACTTTATCATTTCATTCCTGTAGAGAAGACTCAGTCTTTCTCTGCTGCTTTTGTTGGTTCTGGGTCATCTGATGTTGAAAATGTCATGTATGCACTATTTCCAGACCTTCATCTCTGTAATTATTTGTAAGAGTAGCACCTGGACATGGCTCATCTGCTCTTCTAAATGCAACTGGAAAAAGAACAGGAAGCACAGCCCCTTCCCAAAAAAAAAAGAACGAAAAATCCCCCCAAAACACCAAAAAACTCCAAACTAACAATCCAAACAAAACCCCAAAATGCCCAAACCCACAGAAAAAGCCAAAACCACACACAAGGGCCACGTGGCCTAGTGCCAGTCAACATTCATTCCCAGAGTGGGGTAAATAAGGAGCTTTTGTCTCAGTAGAGAATTTCCAAGCCAAGAAAACTGAGAAGAGAGTTTCTCTATTAGGAGAAGAAACACAAGCACTGATAGCTTCAGTCACTGCTTCTTGCAGAAAAGAGGAAATATGGCTCCCATGTTGACCATGGCACTACAACATATTCTTGGCCACATCTTGGCCAGCTTTCTTTCACTAAACAAAACTCCAAAGAAACCCACTAGAGCAAGAGTAGCACAGGCTGGTGTGCTGTCTGTAGCAACATACACATCTGAGCAGAAAATGTTCCTACTGGGTTAAGAGGGAAAGCAGACATAATGAAGACAGCTGATGAGATTTGTTTCTTGGTTGTTGGTTGTGCTTCCCAGAGACCAAATTAATTCCAACAGATGAGTAAAAGATGGAAAGATATGCTAATTAGCAGCTTATTTTAATGAACCACTTGGGTACTTTAGGATCTAGTAAGCTTTCTAGATAAGGCTTATGTTGTCAGTGGTTTCAGAAGCAAAGATGGCAAATTTTCTGTTTCTTCAGTACAAGGATTATGTTAATATATTTCCAATGCTTGAAGAGAAGTGCTTCAGATTGATGAATATCTACTTATACAGTCCATATATACACCACAGTTGACCTCTTTTATTACAGCTCTGCAGAATTAATTACACAGAATAATCTACAAAGACAAGAGAAGGTAAATGGAGCACAAAGGTGTGAAAGTCACAGTTAGGACCATTGTATAAGAGTGGTAGAGAAGAGTCATGGTTGTGAGACAATAAACAGAGGGAGAACAGAACAAAAGAGATCTGGGGAGGAACCACAGTAAGAGGAGAAGAGGCAAGAGAAATAGCCAAGATCTAATTGCTTTGCCTGCAGTCTATATATTGAAGGAAGAAAACAGAAAATATTTAATGGAACATAAGGATGGAAGGGAAAGAGAAATCTAGAGAAAAATGTAAAAAAGAACTCAGCTGATTAAATTAAACTGGCAATGAAGGTAATAATTTCCTGGCAAATGTATGTGAGTAGTTGTTTATATCACACCTCTGTAGATTTTGGAAAGATGTATGGTAGTTGTGCTGGAAGAAATTGAGACCTAACACTGTTTGTAGGCCAGAGCACAGGATTTGCTACCAGAACACATCTACTTTTAAAAATTCAAAGCCATGCTGGCAAGTAATTTCTTTATCATTTTTATGCTGTAATTTGTGATTAATGAAAATGTTTGAAGACAATTAGGAAAACCACAAGGGAGTCTGAAATGCTAGTTCAGGGCCAAACTCGTACTGAATTGTATCAAGTCTGACTTCAGAAATATTCAGATATTTAAAGATAATGGGATGCTAAAATGTTTGCCAACTCACTACATCAATGAATAAAGCCACAGAGGTAGGGTCTGGTACTGTACTGTAATGGTGGTAGCATGTAGTGAATAAAGACTTAAGGACTGTCTTAGCATGTTTGGAAGTCAAGCTCTGAGCCTCAAATCCACAAAAGTAGAGGATAGAGGCTAATAAATTTGTTACTGTTACTTGGCTTTGGTACTGGTCAACCACAAAGGATGCATTAAAAAGGCCACCCAATACCTCAGCAGCTTCTCTCAGTATGACAGATGCAGGTCTGTGCTGCCACAGAGGTAATAAAGACAGACTAAGGCAAAAGCTTTTCTTTTCCAAAACTAGCTCACATTTCTAGGGAAATACTTAACAAAATAGATGGCAAAAAATGAGAAAGATGTTAAATTTGGCGGTGATAATGAAACTCTCCATATTGAATTACCATCAGGTTAGACTGATTTTCTCTTGCCAGGCAGATTTGATCGGTTTTTAAATAGATTTATGAAATGTAATAGAAAGAGGGAATCTGAAATCTGCCATGTATTTGATGGAATATGTATTTGAAACAGATGCTTCTCAAAATTTAACTCAAGGGTATTTAGGAGCGGGTACTGTTACTGGCAGAGTGGTAACATCTGTATGAAACCTTGAGAGAATTAGCAAGCTGGGCATCAGGGATAGAAATGGGGAGGAGGCTTAGTGAGCTGAGGGACAGGAGAGTGAGAAATGATGACTGAAAAGAGGAGATATAGGGGGCATAGTGTTCAGTGGATGGATCTTCCCAGTAATGTTTAGGGGGGTCATGTGCTGGATATGTGCTTCATGCTCATAAATTATGTGAGAAATGGAGAACAGTGATGTGACAAACGATGTCGAATTAGTCAGGTTAGTAAAAACAAAAGCTGCCTGCAAAGAATTGCAAAAGGGACCTCATAAAATATGAGCAACTGGATTGTGAAACATTGGATGAAACTCCATGGCAATAACTGCAAACTGCTGAACATGGGGAGAAACATCAGTGGCTACAGATATGCACTGATGAGCTCTAAATGGGCTGTCACATCTCAGGAAAAAAGATCTGAGAGTCATTGTGGATAATCCAATGAAAACATCAATTCCATGTTTGGGAGTGACTCAAAAACCAGGCAAAAGATTAGAAATCACTGAAGGGGGAGACAAAAAAAATCACACTGCAGCGCCAAATCCCCAGTGAACCCACACCTTACGTTATTCCAGCGGGTTGGCCTTTGCCAGTTCCTCCTTCACAAAAATTTTTTAAAAATATAGCTACAAAATACTCAGGGAAGGGTAATTATCAAGATCAGCAGTACAGAATAATTTCTGTATGAGGAGAGCCTTCTTCTGTCTGAAGAAGAGCTTCCCTTGGAAAGCAGATGACTAAATCACAGGGGTATATAAATATATAAAAATATGTATTTATATATAAAAAATGTATAAAATATGCCGTACATATAGCCTGAAAGGACAATAGCCATTATTTCTTACTATGCAAGCACATCATGAAATTGTCGTGCAGGTTCAGAACAAGCAAGAAGAAGTGTTTTTTCAAGTTGTGGAACTCATTGCTATGGGATTCCATGGAAGCTGAAAGCATAATTGAATTAAAAATGTGATTAGACAAATGCATGTATTTATCTCCATCAAAGGTTGCTAAACAGAAGGATGTGGTTTCAATATCTGACTTGGGAAATCTTTCAGCAGAGATTGCAAGAAATCTGCAAGGATATGTTTTCACTCCTTGTGAAAGGAAGTGATTTTTGCTCCTGGCTTCCTTTTCCATGTGCTGTTTCTTTAATCTGCTGCAATGGGACCTTCCCAGAGACAAGAGCTTAAGCAATGCTTTGGCTTGTCTTATTACGGCTCTTTACAGTTCTTTATTTCTTTTCTCCTTTCCCTTTATCTGTCTTCAGTTTTAATAGCCAAACCATTGGAATAGCTCAAGTCTTGGCTGATGGGACTTTACAACCATTTCTAACTCTTGGGAATGCTGGGCAGTTTGCCCGTGTCTTGTCTTAGTGCTCAGCCCCTGGCAAAATGGGAAAGATTTTTAATTAGCTCCTGGGTACATGATCCATACAGTTGGTTTTCCTTGATGCATCCTGGGAGAGTTTTAAAAGGCCCTGCTAAGCAAGTGTGGTCAGTTCTCTGAGACACACAACAGACCAACAGACCAGAGTTATGGTTCTAGTTACTGGTCATGTCCTCCTGGAATGACTGTGATGGTGCACAGTGAAAATAATGAGTTGACTAAGCTGAAGAATCTGGATTAGAGTTACTCTTCATGAATGAATTTCTATAATCAAAAAGATATCTTCAAGACACAATTAAAAAATGTGTTAATTATCCAGTTCTCAACAGGATGCAAACAGCAGTTGGGGAAAAAAAGAGCAACTAGGAAATGGAATCTGGAAATCAGGTTTAAAAAATTACCTTCCTCTTGCAAACGATACATCTGGGAATCTCTCTGCCCTTCCTCCTCCCCATATTCCTTTTCTCAGTGGGAAGCAGAAATGTAAGTGGGTACATGAAAAGCAGAGGGTAAGTGAATAGCAACAGGAAAATTAAATGACAGTGGTATACTAAAAAAGAAATGGGGATGGTCGATCTGATCTGCATATATAGAAACATTATGTCATGAAGTCTCTTTTGGTTTAACTATAGTAATAGTATGTTTATGACACTGCAGCTACTTTCAGAAGACTGTTAAAACAGGCAGAACAAAACTGCATGAACTTTAAAACCCGCAGCAAAATGAAAATAGGGAGTGACTTTTGGGAAGCTATGAAAGTATCAGCAAAGAAAACACCAGTGAGGGGGAAAAGATGTTTAAGCTAAAGTACACTGTTGGCACAAGAACAAATGTCTGCAAACTGGCCCTGAATAAATTCAGGCTGAAAATTAGAAGAATTTGTCTAGCCTTTAGAGGAGTGAATTTTTGGAAGAGCTTTCCAACAGAAATAAGAGAGATAGGACGCTCTACCTTATTTCAAAACGGCAGAGAACAATTTATATGTTATTGTTGCCTGAAATAGAAAAGGACTATTTGAAGGGCAGAGGAAGAAGTCCTTTCTTGAGAAACTTCCTGAGAATGAGGTGGTTATGCAGTATTTACTCAAAGGAACTCTTGGATGACTCATCATTTGGGTTGTCTAAAATAATACTAGCTAAAGCAGTAATCTGGGTACTTTCAAGAGATGCCCTGCATGGCCAGTGTAATGAACAATACAATATTAATTGATCTGTCTTCATCGTGAGTTATGTCACAGGACCTTGGAAGATTCAAACCCTGAAGCCTACTGACAAATGTATGATACACAGGGAGACGGATTCTCTGATTGTTGCTGAAAAGTAGGAAATAGTGACCAAAAGTCATGGCTGTTGGGCTGGGGACTCCTACCTTCTCACCTCAGCTTGGAGGCAAGTGGTGTCAGGTCTCTGCATTGTTGGTATGAGGACGGTCTGCATCCCAGGGAGGAGCCTGCAGAGAGGAGCACATTTCAAGAGGAGCTTCATGACCAACATTTCTGGCTACATGTTTCAAAATGTCATGAAAGAATCTCAAATTCTGAGACCAGGTGGCTTCATGAAAGTTCACATAATTAAGCCACTAATCACAGAAAACAATACCTAAAAGATCAGATCTCAGGTATAAGGATTGACCAGTGCAGGCTACAAGATTGGATTCTAGTTTTTGTTTTATCTTTAAACAGCTTACTTCTTCTCTCTGAAGATGACTTTTTTGAATATTAAGCTGCCATCGAAACTTGTGTTTCACTTTAGGAAAACATGGTATTGGAAATGCTAAGAAATTCCCTCTCTCAGGCACATAGGAGAGTTTTCTTGTCATCTGAATGGGTAACATAGCAATGGGTTTTCCGTTTAGAGCTGCTGGAATATTGTTTTCCAGATCAGTGGTGAAAGTGATGGTATGGAGACTGGAACACATGGAACACACAGCAGGATGGAAGAGCAGGTCCAAAAGTTTTTGTCTTACAAGAGCAGTCACTGGTGCTTACCTTTAGCACATCTTTGAAATAATAGACTAGATCTTTAGCAGCATATCACTCTGGCACTAGGCACAATACATGTTTAAGAAAATGTCTTTATTACACCAAGATGTAATGGCTTCACAGTGGTGTTTTTAGTGAACTAGAAGAGATCTTTATCAGAGAATGAAGGTAAAGATTAGGACTTCATTTATTGCTTTAATGGAAAATAAGCTGTAGTAAAAGCAGACACATTTGGGAAATTAAGCTCTCTGAATAAGTTTTCTGATTTTAATTCAAACTAAAATTTTGATCCTTTAAATTTTAATACTTGTTCCCATGCATATCAGTAGGAGGTTATTTCATTGACCTCAGAGTGATCTTTTAGACTATCTCCTTGACATTTTCATTCCTTGATTAAATAAATACGTATTGGGAGCATTTAGTATCTGACGATGCCCACTTACACAACAGATGTCAAGCAGTTACCCTTTATTCTTAATATACAATCAAATTGCTAAAAGCATCGAAATTCTGGGCTCTGTCCAAGACTGATGAATGAATAATTTAAGAAAAAAAGACTTCAAGTTTTCACATTCCTTTTTCATGAACTCACAGATGTAACTTTCAATACTGAAAAGCTGGACAAATCCCTGTTGGCAATATTTTCACCATTAAAAGTACTGGCTCCAAATCATGAATTATCTCCTACCAATTCTGCTGAACTGCTTAGCTGGGAGATGGAAATGCAGATGCAGAATCTAAACCACTGTTTTGAGATAGTGTTATTTAAAATGTTTAACTTTCACAGATGTTATCATATTAGCCAAAACTGTATAAAACCATATTTTATATAAAATAGGGAGCCTTTAAAGATGTGGGAAAATCCCCATGTGCTCACCATTAATGAGTACAAAGGCAATGGATCTGTATCATAATAGAGCTACAAGTAGGAGCTAAGAAAGTTCTGAGAAGTTAAAAAAAAAAAAAAAAAAAAAAGCAGAATCACAAATGATTCCTCCCTATTTCCACACGGCAAACCTGAGGCAGCTTCTTCACAGCTTTCAAGCTTTCAACTCTGCATTGAAACATGTGGTCACTTCTTACATGTTCATCTCATTTTGATTTCTCACCCCTATCTCTAGAGTCAGGCTTATCAAGATTCATCCCTTTTTCAGAAGCCTCTTTAGGAATGTCATGAGAATTATGTGTATGGACATGGAGGAAGGAAACAATTGGGTCTTCCAGGTTAATACTGTCCAGAGCGGTCTTGTGAAACATTTTCTGCTAACAGCTGAACAGTGACACTGCTGACCTGAAATGCTTTCTATTAGCATCATATTCCTCTTTCCATTTGGAGTTAGCCTTTCTCATGCTGTACTGGGAGCCCAGCTATCTCACTATTGTGGTCTGTTTTTTTTTTTTCTCTTGTGCCTATCTCCAGTTTGCTTTCTTGATTGAGGCCTTAGGGCTCACAAAGCTCCTGGTGCCTGGGGTAGATGACAGAATAAAGCGAACAAATGGTCTTTCCACCATTGAAGGCAGGGTGATCCTTAGGAAGGTTTGATAAGACTTCCAACTGTAATGCACAGAAAATGTGCAACTCTTACACTTGCTTGAATTTTTCTCCCCAACTCCCCATGCTGTGTGAAGGTCAAAAGCTCCTTTCCTCTTACAGCATATTTCACTTGCTCTTACCTATTTCTGTTTTCACATCTATTTCTCTACCATGTTCAGTTGCAATGAGTTGTTGAGAATTCAGATAAGGAAATTACAATGAATGAGACATTTTAGTTTTTTTTCTTCTTAGGCACAATAAGGACAGATTCTTTATGCCTTACTCTGGGAAACCTTCCCTGTAAAGTTGCTTGTGGGTAGCAAACCCCAATTTTTTGTCACAGAGATGAATCATAACCTGCAGTTCTATTTTTGTAAAGATAATGTTGATGGCTGAAAGTTGCATGTTGATGAACTTCCCAAGACAGTGATTCATCTCAGCCCTTTAAAGAAGGTAACGTTTTCTTCACAATCCAGCAGAGGGCTCTGGATCTGATTTCACTTTTTTTTGGCAGGCTATGACTTTAATTATACAATGAGGTTTTCACAGGAAACCAGCAAAGCCCTGTTGGCAGTTCAGGTTTTGGTTTTTGCAAAAAATCAAGTTAATAAAGAAAAGAACATGCCACAAGTTCTAAAAACAAATCATACAACATATCTGTGTACCCACACCCCTGCAAAATGCCGAGAATAAAAATGATTATTTTAGGGGTTATTTGTATCAGGGATTAATCCTGCCTGGTTTTGCTTTTTCAGCACTGACATCAGCTAGAGTTTGCGAAATGCAGGCTTGTGTTCATTGCAGCCATGTAATTCACAAAATAAAGCCACAGATGTGAGTAGAGCTGGTAAGAATTTGCAGGTTGCTCTTTCCAGTTTGCATAATGTGATAATACAGAATGCACTACAAAGAGATTTTGAAATGTAAAGCAATAATATTCCCTTTGAAGAGCTGATATCAAGTGCTAAATGATATATCAATTAAATGCAAAAACAAATCCCAACCCTGCAAATACTATACAGAACCAGCTTCTTTGAAGTCAATGAGACTAATTGCAAATGTAAAATAGGGCCTGGTCCTACCACTCTTCTGTTAAATGGAGTTTAATATCATGATTTTAATAAAAAATAGATGAAAGAACAGCTCTAGCTTGGCTTCACCCTGGCAAAGTGTAGTCTCTGCCTGACTCGGCCATCTATGGGTCTCTAGCACCCAAACACGTTGGAGTTGTGTTTAATTTTGCACTGCAGAGCATTAGTTCTTGCATCTTCACTGAGGTGTGCAGGCAGCAACTAACAAAGGGTTATATTCAGTATTACAGCCTAACTATTGAGTATTGTAGCAACCAACCTTTAGGCAGGTAGAGCCAGCTCAAAAGGACGAGACACATCTGTTATTTACTGTCTGTTTTGAAACAGAGCAGTCATGGTGGTCTCTTGCTCAGATAACTTCTCACAGGAAAATTTTAATGAGTAATTAGAAATGGGGAGTTCTGAGTCTGATTTTGTTTTATGGACTGGCCCCAGTGGCTGCTGCAAAGATGTTTTTGATTCTCATTTGCATGTAAAGCAAGAAAATTAGGTCTGCGGCATAAAAAATGGAAGAAGAGACAAGTATGTTGATCATTAGGGGAATATAAGTCCCAGCTATCAAGGTTACAGTGAGGCAGCTATTGCAATGTTCAGTTTTATTATATACAGACTTACCTGTCCTCAGACCTCTTATACTAAACTTGATCTCTAAGCTTACCTACCAGCACCATATCTTTAGATGAAACAAGGGCATGCACTGAGATATTATCATAGCAACTATTAGAAACATCAGTGATTACTTCCCGGTGGCAATTGCTTAGATACTTCTAGGGACAAAGCATTGTGTCTAGCAAGAATTGTGTTTCACTGCAGTTTTGCCAATATTTGTACATTACAGCAGTTCTGGATCTTTGAGATGGTGGATGTACCTCTCATTTGTACTGAAAGGTGTAATCTCTTGTGTATTTTAGAAGTGATTGCAGGTCTTACCTCCACAGACTGTTTCTCTGATATGCTCGGTGCCATGCTAAAACCTAAATGAAGCATATCAGACCATTTCTGTTTCTTCCAGCACACAAGCTGTAATCTTTAGCATCTCTGAGTTTCCAAAGATAAGCAAACAGTACATAATCACCACTCAGAGTCTGATAAATGTATGTATTGTATCACCATAAATCAGGACTCAAATGCTAACCTGTAATGGACTTGCTGAAGAGCTGTGTAAGTGCACAGAGCACTCTGTGCACAAATACCTCCTGATGTAATGCAATGGAATGTGAATTCATATAAAAAGAACCTGTTTCTGCTTCTCTGGTGACTGGCTCTGCCTTTTGGGTACTTTCCCATCTTTGTCTCACTTTCTTCAGCTGCTCCCTTTGTGGATATTTTTACTGTAGTCATTTTTTGTTTTATTTTCACTGTTTCATGAGTATCAAAACAGTTGCCCATATAAACTTCTGGCCATTGTATGATTCGTTCAGAGGTCACACAGACTGTCTTATCTGATACTTTTTTTTCAGCTGGGTCATTAACAGTAAAAGTTAAAAAACAAGTGAAATTAAGTAGCACCAGACCCATTGGTGTCAGTCTGAATGTTTTTCACAGTGATGACAGGCCTCTGAAACTGCTCTGCCAGGGCTTAAAGAAGGAAGTCCTGTTCCATGCAGCTGAGAATCTCTGACAGGACAAATTCCAGTGATGCTTCTTTTGATAACCCTGGGCTGGGCTCCCAGGATGAGCATTGTAAAAAGAGAAAAAGATTATTGTTCTGAAGATGCTAGTGAACAACACTTGCAATAGCACACAGAGATCATGCTGCTGCATGGAGAATTTTCTGACAAATAGTAATCACCAGCTAAGATCACGGATACAGATTTAGACTCCTGGTCCAGTGTCCTCCAGGGCAGGCAGTCGTTTCAATAGCTGTATATTCTAGAGGTGAGCACAGAGCCTTTTGAACATAGTGCTTGGATGGTAATTCAGCTACCAAGCACTGCTGAAAATAGGCCACTACCCAATGTATCTTGCATATGTTGAGCTCCTACCTACTAACTTGTCTACTCTGCTCAGCTCTCGTCTACAAAGAGATTGAAGCTGGGAAGAAGGGGGAAGCAGGCTGTGCTCATCAGAGGCCGGGTGGGTTTTCTGCTCTTTGACGCCTGATACACGCACATCCCATGACCGTGTCTGCTCATGTGTTCAACAGTTCTGCTGTTTAAGCTCCTGTCACTGGATTTTGTTGTAAAACTCCCTTTTCGGGGAAACAGAGGTAATCCTCATTGCTCCTAGAGCAGCTGTTGATGTGGAGGGGATGAAGGACAGAGCAGTCAGTCAGGCTTACCCGCAGAAGGCACCACCTTTAATCACATTTCACTACAACTGGAGGGCTAGAGATGCTGGAAGCTCATGCATGATGTGGGAATTAAAGGGCCAGGCGGGGACTGTATATATTGCTCTGGTACAGCTATAGCCAGGCAGACCTCACACACCTGTCTGTGTACAAATGCGATGTAATTGCATGCTGTAGAAGAAAACTCATGCATGTTGGCCCGGCCAGTGCTGTCATACACTCTCAGAGGTTTGCCTGTTTGAGAGAGAGGATGTGAGACACAAGTGGAAACCAAGTGGTCTGCAGTGCAGATGTGGTGAATTGAAAACCAGACTGTAGCTGCTACAATGCTAGAGTCTTTTCGATGGGGTAGGGGGAAGTTGTTTTACTTATCTCCTTTTTCCTATTTATGTCAGTATCTCTCCTTTTATTTTTCTTTTCTTTTCTTTTTCTTTTCTCTTTTCTTTTCTTTTCTTTTCTTTTCTTTTCTTTTCTTTTCTTTTCTTTTCTTTTTTCTTTTCTTTTCCTTTTTTCTTTTCTTTTCTTTTCTTTTCTTTTCTTTTCTTTTCTTTTTTCTTTTCTTTTCGCTTTGCTTCGCTTTTTACTTTGCTTTTTCTTATTGCAATTTATTTACTCTAAAGCCTCAAGAATTAATCTTCAATGAAGAAGAGATGATGTCTTCTATTGCTGAATTTGTTGATATGCTCTGCCAGGTCTTATGCTGTTTACTGGTAATGTTATATCTGAGATCAAAATTCCCCTCGAGGTTCAAAGGGACTTTGGCCCAGCAGCATACATCAGCCCCAGAACACAAAGGACTATAATGGAAAGAGAAGCAATTTGTGTATATGTTTTCAGACTGCATACATTCAGACACTCTTTATGTCCAAAAGGAAGTGCAAGAGAATTAAATACCAGTGAGCAGAAATAGATAAGCCTTGCGCAAATCAGTTTTCAACACAATGTAATACAAACTACTGGGAACTTTTGTAAATGTATTGAAAACATAAAGAAATCATCTTTGTTCCTTTGTGCTGGCTATTACTTAAAATTACACCTCTATTAAGTAAGCATTTTATTAAATCCTCATCCAACTCGGTCTTCCTGTAGGATCTTAAAAAAACATGTAAAATCTCCAGTGATTTAACCTTATACATGACAGCCCAGGTTGTGCCAAGTTCGAAGTTTTCTGTACAAGCATGCAAAATAGATTGATTAAGCTTTCTGAGTTTCAGTCCTGTTGTTCCTATTGATTTCTTTTAATTCATGCTGGCAAATCAATGTCGGTACTCCACATGTGATGGTCAGTAGGAGCTCAAGATTTGTATCCAGGGTATGAAACCGGACCTCTAGTCTCCCGTCTGATGATATTACATGGTGATGAGCAGGGCTGATTGTACTGCACGAGGCTGTTCCAGGTCACCTGGGAACTGTGCAGGAACTGGTAAAATAATGCCCTGGGTTGCACCACTATTAGTATCTCTGAAGCGATAAAGCACTTTTTTGCTTTATTTATGTACTTATGCCTGCTCATTCCTGTTTCTCTTCAATGAGCAGAGCACACACTCTTTCCTTTCAATCTTTTACTATAGTAACACTGCCTGTATTCGTGCCCACAGCCCTCAGATCATGATAACCTTTCTGGTCTGTAGAAATGACTCATTCCTAGTGTGTGTATACACATTCTGATTGAGACTACAGTATTGGAAGACCTTTATGATTGTGTGCTGCTCACACAGCAAAGCTGGAGATGCATAGTTACAGCGTTGTTCCACAAAGACATTAAATAATGCTTAATTAATGAATACTTTATGTGTGAGTTTCAGGAGAGTCAGAATTCATGAGAAGTTCAGTGGGGCTGCATGGTTCAGACAGGGTTTTCCATAGTGATACCCTACTAAAAGAACTAGAAGCTGGTATCAAAGATCAGTTTTCCATCTACGCAGATGCCTTTGGAATATGGATTACCTGGAAGTAACTCACAAATAAAGTTGAATTTGATAGACTATGTTGGGTAACACCTACCTCTATTTTTTTAAACAAAGCAGTGGCTAAATAGGAGGTTCCCTGGAGATATCCTCCAGGTAGCCATATTTCAGCCAAGTGTTTTGGAGCTTTCTTATTCGAGCCCAGATGGTTTTGCATGCATTGTTATAGCACAGATTGCCCTGAAAGTTAAATTGCCTATATAATAATGCTGAACTTGAAATAGGTCACAAAGCATAGCAAAGGAAGAAGTGGGTTTGATGTCATTGTTTTCCAGTAATTAATCACACTAGGAAGCTCAAAACAAGAAAGAAGTTATTGATGGTTAGGTCCACACTGGCTATGGAGATCTGCCTTAAGTAGTAACTTACCAACCTGTACCATGAGTTTTCAAGCATAGCTGTGAGGGCAGAACCTCAAGAATCCATGGGACCTCACGTGTACAAGTGCTGTTGATGATGGTATGCCATGAATCATGTTTATAGAGGCTATCCCACAAGACATCAGAGCTTACAGAGCAGAGAGAAGACAGTACACTTGGTGTGTAGCTACTTCTGAAATGGTTTTTTTTTCATGACAATGTAGGAATAGTCATGTGATTTCCCTTTTTAAAGCCAAATCTTGCTTGTCTTAGCCTACAGCATCTCCATAAAAGATTTTTACCATGCAACCCCTAACAGAATAATATTCATTAAAATCACCCTTGCTATTTAGAGCTTGAGACAGCAGAGTTTATTTAATTCACAGGAGTCACTTCACTTCCAGTGGGTAACCTGGAGCATGTTGCTTATACTGGCACCTTTGGCTGCAGACCTCCAAAAGGACACTTCTGTCCCTGGTCCACCCCACCATGCAGAGAAGCCCATCTCTGAAGGGCTGTGGGGAGCTGGGACTGAACAGCATACACTCAAGTAGCAGGAGGACAGCTTCCAGAAACAGATCCTGGGCGGGAGTGAGGCTAAGGGTGGCGATTTCCCAAGAAGATAATACAAATGGAAGTGGAAGAGGCTACTTCTGAGGCTTTTCATCTTTCATTATAGGCTTACCCTGAATTTCCTCTTTGTTTGCCTGCAGTGAGTAGAAATGTGTTAGTTTTTTTAAACCCAAGCATAAGCATGCTGGAGCTGGAGAGGATCTGAAGCATGTCTAGGGGAGCTGTGACGTAAAGGGTAAAGTCTTCTGGCTGGGGCACTTGCTGTCCACTTTGCAGCTTGACTTAACACATCACGAGAGAGGTCCTTGTACAAGATATTAAATTCCTTATTTTAACCTGTCAGTGCCAGAGCTCTGTGCAGTACAGGAATGATCCCATACCATTTACCTAACTCAGTTTCCTTGTTTGTCAAGGGTACCAAGTATACTGGTTCCAGGGGCACCTGCGGAGTGTCATATATCCTGTCCAGTACTTTCACCTTCGCTGTAGCGCATGACACGGCTGCTCCCACTAATCACTAACGGCAAGGACTTCTGACAGTTCACATCAGCTCTGGAAGACCACCTTAGCTCTGTGAGACAGTAAGCATGCAAATACAGTGGCACACACAAAAAAAGGGAAAAAATAAACAAACAAAAAAAAAGAAAGCACCCAGACACCTGCTGTGAGTTTATTTTGACAAGTATCATTTAGATGCAATAAGCTGTGATCATCTCTCTGGCATGGCTGCAAACGGAAAGGAGCCAACTGGTAAAAAACAAACCCAGGTACTCCGGAGCAGAGTGTGGCTTCCTTCACTGGGTTGAGGGGCTGGCGGAGAGAGGGGGCAATAGGGAGCTTTTAGGCTGCCCTTTGCTGTGGGCTGTAGTTCCCCTCTCCACCAAGCCTGAGGGTGCAGGAGGTACGGGAGCGTTCCCGCAGCGGGCTGCGGCACACAGTGGGATGCT
>JANRGW010030133.1:0-36015 GCA_024733675.1 Psilopsiagon aymara
CCTCCCCTCCCCCCCTCCCGCCCGCCTCCGGGCCCTCCTCCCGTCAGTGATTCGGCGCCGGAGCCCCGGGTGCCCGACCCCCCTCCCCAGCCCCGGCCCTCACCGCGGCTCCCGAGCTGTCAGTGCGCAGCCCCGCGCCGCCAACCGCCGCCAACCACCGCTGCGGAGCCGCCACCGCGGGGCGGCCGCAGGTACCGTGCGCGGGGAGCGAGTGCTGCTGCCGGGGCCGGAGGGGAGGATCGGGGTTCCCCGGCAGGACAAGGGGCGGTGGGAGCGGGGCCGCGGGCGGGCCTGTCCCCGGCGGTGCGGAGCGGAGCCCCGGTGGCAGCAGAAGGGTCGTCGAGGGCTCTCACGGCGGCGGCAGAGGGTAGTGGCGAAGGCGGGCGCTCGGGACGCGCTGCGGTGTTCGAGCCCGTGGCCCTCGGGAGCGGCGGGAAGGGCGCGGGGTCTCCCGGGTGGGATGCTCTCTCCCTCCGTTCGCAGGAGAGACTGGACAATAGAGGGATATGCCCCGTTTACCCCTCCCACCACCTCTTTGATTTCCGATAGAGTTTATGTGGGAAAGGGTATGAGATTTTGGCCCCGTTTAGGATGGAGCCGAGGTTGGAGAACCTCCCGGGGCCGGCCGTGGGGAAGGGTATAGTGCAAAATTCCCACAGGGGCAGTTTCTCAGGTGGGAAATAGCATTAATCTTCAGTTTCCTGCGGGAACTGAGTCCCAAGGGTTTTCCCAAGAGTAGTGTAGGCGACTGACTCTGTAATGTGCGATTTTCTCTCAGATAATGCAGCTTAATCCTTCTCAGTGTACTTGGCATTCCCACAGCCATCTCTTCAACCCACTCCCTAAGAGCTCCCAGGGAAGCGGTTCAGCATCTCCAGATGATGTTTCTGTCAGACACTCTTGAGTTTCTGCACTGCTGGAGGACTAGAAGGCAGCATTGTGACCCTTTGGTTTATGCACACACTGAATGAGCCATGCTTGAATTATTCTTTCGGATGCTATTGCAACCTTCTGCAGCTTCTCTTCTCCAGGGACATGATGTGTAACAAGACTTTGAAGTGCTTTGCCAATGAGGCTGCAGTCCTATCTAGGCATATGGCAGCTGTTTGCTTTCTAATTGTTCTTAAGGGTTAATTTATAGCAGTAAAAGGCATGTTAAGAATGAGGATTCCCAGTAGGGCAGCATTATCCTCTACCTTCCTTCTGTTTCTCTCTAAAAAGCTCTAATTCAGAGTACTGAATGGTTAGTGGACTAGGCTCTACAATTGAGTTCTGTATTTTCCATCTGGAAGAAGCAACGCCTTCAAAGTACATTTGGGCTCTGTGAACAAAATGCCTCCTAAGTACGTGTGTCAAACCTATGGCTTTGACATGCAATTAATTTAAATCTGATTATTTGTCAGCGTCATAGATGTTTCTTATTTTGTAAGTAAAGCAACAGATACAGAAATGAAATACATTGCATGAAGAGATTTGGTGGCAACACTTGCAATCCTATTTGTTGTTATTTATGTTTTACAAGTGTGATCATCTGTCCATGGTACTGTGCTCTCCAAAGAGTGCTCTTTGATACACTCAGGACCATTGATATTTCCCATAGGAGGTTGGATGAATGCTCAATGGCACCAGCCATACTTATGAAAATACAGGATAACTGCACTATGACCTGTAGTCAAGTAGGTGCATGATAGCTTTTACAGTCTCCTTTTTAATAATACACATATTTCCAAAGGCAGCAAAGCTCACTGGTTTTGGAACACTCACTCTTGTATCAAATATTAATCTGGATGAACACTGGCACATAGAGACATACTGTATACCTGAGGTATAAAGAGCCAAGATAGTTTGAGCCTTTTGTGCTTAGCACCCAGTAATATGAAGACCAAAATACAACAAGGCAAGTGTTAGTGGAAAAAGAACATCAGTCAGCCTCCAAGACTGTCATTCTGCTAGAATTTCCACATTCTTACTGTTAGTTATAGGCAGAAAGCATTGAAATGAACTAATCTGATAGATTTCCAAGATGAAGAGTACCTCTGAGAATATAAAATTAACAGCTGAGAAATGTCTCCCTCCAAGAGATACTTACCTTTACATAGACTACAAGGCATGAGAAAATAGCAAAAAATAGGGCTCAAAACTGCTAGAGTCTTTAAAATGCTGAAGTCTAGGTCTCCATTACCTGCATCTAAGGTCAGACGTTTGGATCTGGTAGGTTTTATTCCTGAACTCTTCCATTCACCCATCCTTTTAAATGCTTAAAGTATGAAGTGTATGTTCTATTCCAAGGTGCACAGTTAAGGAAATTGATGTTCCACTTGCCTAAGAATTTCAGCTTACTGACTTGTCTGTATGGGTGAGGATCTTTGTACAGCCTTCAAAGCCACGTTAAGGCTTGGCAGTTTGATAGTTCATCATACAATATTTGAAAGACTGACTCTGATTTTCATCCAGTAGAGGTTAAAACCTTCTTTTACTTCTTGAATGACACCCAGAAATTTAGTATACATCCCATGGCCCAGCAGATTCAAGCTGAAGTCAGGACTTTATTTTTCCTCTCAGTTTTCCTTTACCTTTTCCTTTGTCCCTATCCCAGGAAAGGAAATTGGACAGAGGCTTGGGTGATATGGTTTAGTGGGAGGTGTCCCTGCCCATGGCGGGGGGGCTGGATCTGGATGATCTTAAGGTCCTTTCCAACCCTAAATATTCTATGATTCTATGAAATTTGCCTTATGAGATAAGCAAGTAATACACAAATGCTGTGTTGGTGGCTGTTTCATCAATCCCTTGTCTCCACCTGAATGCTTCCTTGTCCTTGTAAATCCTCTCTCTAGTTGCATATTTCCTCCATACAGGTTAGAGAACAAAGGAGGAATTCCTGCTGCATCTAATCAAAGGTCTGAGGTTTCCGGCAGATGTAACGCTGCCAGAATCAGGAGATGATCACAAAGCAAGCAGTAAGTGGCTACTCCAGAGGCTAATAATTGATTACTAGGGTCCAACTGGGAAACAGTATGAGTTCACAAAGTCCTGTTTCTCCCTCTTCAGCATCCTGCTGGTTAATTCGTCCCATGCATGTTTTCTACTGTGCTACAGGCTCAGCCACAGTGCCAGGGAAACAATCCATACTGGGTTAAGGAATCTGGGAAGACTAGAGCAGTGGTTACTAGAATGAGAGTCAGAGGCAGATGAGACAGTGAAGCCACTGTTGTCAGGAGGAATACCACGTCATCTTTAGTCCTATGTACACAAAGGCTTTCTATCACTTATGTGCCTACTTGTGACCACTGCAGCTGGCATTTGAGCTCAGAGGAAAGGAACCTGGAGTCCTTTAGTCAAGGGCAAATGCAAAGAAGATATTTAGTCCACTTAACCAACTAACTGATTGGGTGCATCCCTTCCAGTGTGTGCCGCTGGTGTAACTGCAGTGAATGTAATAAATTATGACGTTCCTAATATAGCCTTAAGTCTATGAAGAGAGCTGGTCACATCTTTCCCATTCTTTATTTCAGTATTCCAGCAGGTTCTAACAGAATTGGCTTCTGTTCATTTTACCTATTAAAAGATATTTGAGTCAGAGATTGAATTTGGGTTTGTTTGGTTTCTTTTAAAGTAAAAGTTAGGATTCTTGACTGTGGTTGCACATAAGTTTAAATATTTGCTTTGGTGAGGCACAAGGCATGGCAGTGAAGGAGACTATAAACTGGGTAAACATGATCTTATGAACAGAAAGATCTTCTTTAAATAATATCAGAAGGTTCAAAGCTCATAATCCATGTGCCAGCCTCTCAGAGAAGCCTCAAGCTGCTTAAATATGACAGCTGTGTCAGTGTGACTTGGCCCAGCTTTTCTTCAGTGTTCTCTTAGGTGACCTGGATGGTAAATAGAAAGAGCGGGTGTATCACATTTGCCAGGGACATCAAACTGTGAGATTTGAAATATGCTGGAGGAAAGAATTCAAAATTATTCCAGCAAATTGGAAGAATTGCTAGGAAAAGAACTGGGTGAAATTCAGTAGGGATAAAATGTGTGGTACAGCAATAAGGTGGGAATAATCAACTGGATAAGCACAAGAGAAGTAAATTATGAGCTTGCAACTCTGCAGAAAAGGATCTGAGTGTTATGATAGATCACAAGCTGAACATGAGTCAATGTCATGCTGTTGAAATGAAGGCAAACATCTTGCTAAGATATATAAAAGACATATAGCCTGGAACACATGTAAAGCAATCCTCCTGCTCTGTTCAGCGTTGCTAAAGCCTCGGCTTGGAAGTTGTGTGAAGTTTTGGTTATTACACTTTGAGATAGCTGTGATTCATTGGAGAGTCCAGAAAAGGGCATCACAGGTCAGAAAAACATGACCGCAGGATGATTTGAAATAACTGAAAGCATTTAGCCCAAAGACCAGAAAGCTTCAGGGGAATATTTCAGTCTTCAGACACAAAATGGAGGAGGGAATGATTTTTTTCTTTGGGCTTATGGTAGATGGAGCAGAAAGCAAGAAGGAGCAGAAAGAAAGAATATTTTATACTGCAGGAATAATTTTCTAGGACATAGGATAAGGAAAACTGTCGAATATTTGGTCTGGGGAGGTTGTAAAGAGTCTATCATTATAAGAATAAGTTAGACAATTATCTGTGAAGAATGAAATTAGGCTACATCTATCATGGGAATGCACCTTGAACTATCTGACATCTGAAGTTCTCTCCTAGACCATTCTTCTATCATTTTATGAAGGCAACATCCTCATTTCATGTAAACGAAATAAAAGCTCTCTTCTGGCTCTGTTTTGGTGTTTTTCTGCTATCCAAAGGCAGCAGCAAGAACACACTGCAGCTCTTTCTAAAAAGAGCCTGAAAAGCAAAAGCTGATTAGAAGATGGTTAAGAAAGGTCTCTCTTTTTGGAGAAAACATAGAGAAGAGGACATTCTGCTTGTCTGAGTCTATAAATGCTGAAAACAATTATATGGAAGAAGAAAAATTAATGAGGATTAGCAGTTAGGAAAATGACCTGAGCTGAAAGTACAAAATCTTCCAATATTTTACTCGTTGAGTGACTGTAGTCCAAAAATACTTTTTTTAGAGATAAAGTGAAATAAAATACTGAAATAAAAATAGAGGTAAAATAGAGCATAGTCTACAACGGATGTTTTTAGGCATTTCTTCAGGAAGAGAAAATCTATGTCCTGTAGTATACATGGTATAGCATATATTCTTCAATATAAATGGAATGGACTGTCCCCTGTGCATAGTGAAAAAATGATGGATCTCTGTGAGGAGACAGGTAGAAAGAAATGAGAGCAGCGATCATTTCTTTTGGATGCTGCAGTAGAAAGCTGCACATAAGATCCTGAACAGAACATCTTTTGAGTCCAACCAAAGAAATTTTTAATCCCCTAAGGGGAGAAGGATTTTTCTCTCTCCTCAGGATTTAGGTCTATCCACACAGGCAAAAAGAAAGGCTCTTGGAGAAGTTAAACACATACTGGGAGGAATGGAAGTGGTTTTTATACCAACCAGTAACAGGGGATTTTTTCTGTGGAAACAGGTACCTCTGGGATTGCAAAGCTGCAAAGCAACTGTTAGAAAGAATCTGTGTTGGATGAACAATACAAAGAGAAAATGAAGAATTAGGCTGTGCTTTTTAGAAGGCTGTTTTCATGGAGCTATTGCTCAGTGAGCTGCTGTGTATTAACATTACAATCTGGTGTCGCTTAAACACACTTACACTTGAATTATCCGTAAATAGATGAAAATACTCATATTTTTATTTACTTTGGGACATGTGAGCACAAACTCTGACACTATATAAGCTCTGATTGATTTTTTTTTCCCTGACCCCATCTTCCATTGCTGCATGAACACTTTAGGAAAAAAAATAATTTACTTGAAAAGCTGGTGCCCAGATATTTTAAAGTAAATTCACATCCGTTCCACCCAAGAGCTGACCAGTGCTTCACATTATCTTGTATTTCTTTGCCTGAGTTATTTTATTGCTCCTTCTCTCATCCTTCTCTTTGCTTTCTTTACTTCTCATAAGAGTATACAAAGCCCAGCCTTTACTTGAGAGAGAGGGTATCCAAAAGAAGGCTTACTATGACCCAGTGCTAAAGGAGGTTCAGATTTGGAATAAGGTGGTTCTGCAAGGAGATAATGTCAAAAAAGGTCTCCCTTTTACTTGTAGGAGAAAACAACAACATGGAGGGTTGTTCTCTAGGAGACGTGGTAGGAAATCTGAGACAGCCCAGGCAGAAAACTACTGAAGATGCTGGAGGGGATTCTGTAGGCATTAATCTCCTTTTGGAAGCTGTTGATAATTGTCTTGAAAAGGAAAGGTGTTAGACAGAAGTAGCCAGAAGGAAGGTAGGGAACTGAAAGAATTTGGGTCGAGGGAGCACCGGTTTGAAATATGAACTGAATGTGAACATTTGGGCTTAGGATGCCTGGCTGAAATTTCTCGGTGTGGCTGTGAGGAAATTGTGTAGGCTACTGCAAATGGCACTTCTGTCAGTATGAGCTGCATATTTAATGCAATGTAATGATATCCAAGCCTGCTTTAAAAAAGCATCTGCATGACAGTGTTCAGAGCAGCTGTATCCTTCCTTTCTTCTTTTACCTTCATTTGTATTATGTCCAGCTAGAGTCTAAAAGTCCCATAAATCCTGCCAGTGGGTTCCTGCAATCGTTATTTCAGTATGTTGGAAAAATTCTTTTCCTATAAGCAAAAATCAGAGGCAGCAGCTTCAAGCTGTCAAAGGCAATTTTGCCTAGGAGGAAACTGGCTGGTCACACAGATGAGCTTGGAATCTGTGAACACTTGACATGCTCTGAGCAGTTTCTCACTGTGAATGAGGAGCTGATGAGTGAAGAGCAGTGTCCAGCAGTGCTTTTTGATGGTAATGCCAGAGCCTTTTACCAGCAGCTTCTCAGTGCAGATGGAGTTTCACAGAAATAGTCACACAAGGATTTCTACTGCCATTATGAGGGGACTGGAGGTTTTTTTCAGTATTGGAAACAATATAGAGCCAGAAATCAGATATGGGAAAACTTTGTAAAACTGTGTGTGTATGGAGGAGAAGCAAGTGCTTCTTTCTGTCACCCCAGCCAGGGCAGTCGATTCTGCACTAGGGACAGCAGTGCCTCTCTGTCAGACTGTCACTGAAAAATCCAAGTTCAAAAACACAACCGTGAAACCTTGATTCGTGCAGGGCTTAAGGGAGGCTAAAAAATTGCATGAGCCCAGGTTCCAACTGCTATAGGCATTCCTCAGAAAGGTCTCATTACAAGGGATTTGTCAGGAAAGATCACTGCACATTGGTGATTGTGAAGGGTCAGACTTAACAAACATGGGGGTTAGACTAGATGGTCTCCAGAGGTCCCTTTCAACCAAACCAATTCTGTGATCCTGTGACAATGAATAACTTTGCTAACTTACTTTTCTACCTTTAACAGTGTATCTGAAGACATAAAAGAAAGAATGCTACTGGGATGAGAATTTGCTATATCTGATTCATGACAAGCAACCAGTATTGAAGAGCACTATTTCTAGTGCAGAATTTCATTGTTAATTGAGAACTTATGTATCAGGAAGTCTGGGTCTCAAGAGACTGGTGACAAATATTGGGGTGGTTACATACAATGATTATTCTTTGTATGATTGTTCCTTGATCTCTCTACCAACATATCGGACAACTAAAGACAGGACCAGAAAAAAGACTCATAAATTTATGTGGAGTTTGACAGCTCTCTTTTCCCAGGTAGAGTCTGTGAGAGTTTTCATTCTGGAATAATACTGGCCTCTGCTTTGGTGCTGAGTGTATGGTGCTTGTCTCTCCCCAGTTCTCCAGCTCCAGGCCTGTGCCCTGACCCAGAAGGAGGAGGAGTAGAAAGGAAGATGTCAAAGCAGAGATAGGAGCTACACAGATCTTAATGCCTTTAATCACCTCCACTAAAGCAGAACTCAGTGAATTTCCAAATTGAGATGTTGCAGCATATTGGCAGTGAAGAGCAGCACTGCAGTGCAATTCACAGTGTTCTCTGAATATCTTCACAGTAATAAAACAGCAGGGCATGAAAAGAAATCAATGTGATTTTTTTGGATGAGTGTGGTGGCAGATGTTAAAACCTTTCCTGCCTTACCTGTCAAGACAAAAAACAAAACTCCCACGGAAAGCAGCATTCCTGTTGGGAAATGCCCCAGTATGGATAGAGGTTTTATTCCGATGGATTCACAAAGCCTACTGTCAGGAAATGCCAGTCAATAGCAAGTGACATTTTCAGAGTATGTTATAGTGCAGCCTTTGATGGACAAAAAGACCAAAGCAATTATGTTTTCATTGATGGAACATAGCGTTAAGAGATGATCTGTCGAGCAAAGGGGATTAAATCTTGCCCTTTTTGCAGGTTTTCTGTTAACTGCAGACAATCAAGAGGGGGACCAGAGACACCTAACTTGTCAACATCTTCGGTTGCATTGTTCAATTGACTCTTAGTGAGCTCAGACATGACTCAGAAACAAAAATGTTTGTATTGCCAGCTGGCACTCCGTTATCCATTAATCCCCTTCGGGGATGACTACTGGATGCCACAAGCTCATCCTAGCTTGTGATTTGATGATCAACAAGCAGGATCCAGCATATCTTCTCTGTCTTTTACCCAAGTTGGTAATGCAGCAGGTCTTAAAGTAATGACTGGAGGGCAGCATTCCAGAGAGTGGGGGAATGGGTTAGAAGCAACGACTGCAGGCACAGGCTTCCAGGGAAAGTGGGAATTATGTGACCACTCAAGAGGGAGAGGGAAAGAGTGGATATGAAGCTAGAGAAGAAAACAGACATAAAAGATACAAGCTTTGTTCCTTTTTCTTTATTAGGACCTTACGTAATAGTTAAATAAAAATCATACATTGGCTGATACAAAGTGCAGGAGCACAGATTCAGAGAAAGGAAATTGAGGATATAAAACCATTACAGAGAAGACAATGGGCACACCTTCAGAGTACATCACAGATTCCTTTTTCTCTTCTAACATGTCCATAACCTTGTGTACAACAGTCTTCAACAGGACCAAAATTGCAATTCCTGCGATGTATAGACAGTCGAAGTGACTTTCCTATTTAGTGCACCTCCATTGGTGTGAGGTTCCACAGGTTCCTATTAATTCCTCAACAAATAAACCTACTATTAAACTACTGGTTTTGTTCTTAATGAGGAGATGGAAGGAGAATATGAAAGGATCACTGCAGGATGTTTCCCAACTGATTGTGCTGTACCTGACAGGTCTGCTGAAAAACTGGCCGTGTGAATGGAAGTGGCAGTATGGAACAGGGAGGAAAGGCAGTACAGCCCGCGTTTAACTGGAACACTTATTCTCATCCTGGTGAAATTTCCTCCAATGTCTATAAGTATTCATTGTAACTAAGGATTAAAAGGAAATTGGCAAATAGGGCACTGACCCTAAGAACAGCACAGGAACCTCCTTATCTAGTCTGCATGGTGGGAGGATAGAAATATTCATTCATCTGCACTGAAGGAAACTGCTGCCTAGATACATACAGTATGGCTTAAAAAAATCCAAAACAACCAAGAACTACCAACACTATAGATACCTACCTAGAATAAATACTGTAGATAACTACCAGCAGTATTTGAAGAATTGCTAGACTTTCATTTTTTTAGCAGAAGGATTAGGGAATACCCTGAGATCTAAACTTCCCTTCACTGGAAGGAAGGGGGTTAGAAAACATGAGCCACAGTATGTAACAATGAAACAGAAAAAATAAGAGATGGTTCCAGAGTACTGACTCTAGCGTCGTTCTGCCTACCTGGTGTTTCCACTTTGTCACTCACAGCTGGGTTTACACTATTGACTATAATGCAGAGATGTATTTGGGAAAAAAAAAAAACAAAAACCAACCACCATGTCCCTAAGAATGAGCTACAGCATCACTTCAGGAAAACCTAAGAACAAGGTTGTGTTCAGTGGGGCTGGCTAGATAGACTTTTATTCACTACCAGCCCTTTCAACTCCCCATGCTTCACTTGTTCTTGGGAAAAATCTTCATCTTTTTCCTGCCCAAACTCTTACTGAAAGAGAAAAATTACTGGAGCAGTCTATGATGCTGAACCCTTCTACATCTTCCTTAGGCTCCCAGTTCTTGTGTCCAGCCCTCTTTACATCTTCTGCAAATGCTTCTAAACTTTCTCCCTCATTGACTCTTTAAAGAGCCTCTCATGGTCTGTGTAGCCATTACCATCCTCTTCACATTCTCCTTTTCTGCTGCTGTGGCACTTGTGGTACTCTGGTGCTTTATGTACTGTGATACAATTGGATCTCGGTTGTTGATTCCAGCTGGTCAGGAATGAACCATACCGCAATGAAATGGCACCATTTTATCTGCTGATTCTCATTTTAGCACCTTTGGTCCTGCAGAGTTTGTTGTGGGTTTGTTTTTTTTTTTCCCAGACTTTATAATAGGATAGTAAAAGTAAGAAATCTTATGCTACATTTGCTTTTTATTACCCGTGACTCTATCTGATATCTACTAGGCTGTAAGCATCTTCGTAAAAGCTCCTCTACAGAGTCCAGCAATGTGCAGTTCAGCAGCCTACCAGCTTCTTTGCAGCCTACCATAGTTTAAATATCTTAAGGCAGGTGAAAATTTTAAAATTAGTTCATCCCTGTAATTAATTCTTATTAATTTTAAAACAACAATTTCGCATTTGCCTTTAGAATGGCCTGAATTGCACTGCTTGTGCTCAGCATTCTTCCTCATAAGGTGTCTGTCACTCCAGTAGGTCTGTTGCTGGGGCTGTCTGTCTGGCAGTGTCCTGAACTTCCTATGGTTCTAGCTGCACAGCCAAAACAAAATACCCCAGGACTTCTGTGAATAAGTCCTCCTGCTACATGGCTTCCAGCCCAGACCCTTGGAACAATGAAAGTGCCCTCTGCTTCATTCTCTGTACCTTTCTTTTCAGAGCTAGCTTTTGCACTGGCCAGCCTAACTTTTGGGCCTCTGTCTCTGTCTTAACTGAGATCCTTATGGGATATGCTGCTGAAGTGTCACTTACTTTCTTTTACCTATCAAAATACCTCCTGGTATTCCAGGCTGGACTATCTCTGTTAATCTTTTATTACTGTAATTTGCCTTCTGGTGCAGCAATACGGTTCCTCCGAAGAGATGGGATGCTTCAACAAAGCCTTGTTCCACAGGCTCAGCATCTCTTGTGCACAGCAGGAGAAAGAAATGCACATATAAACCAGGCTAAAAAAGGAAATTGGGTTGGAGGTGGGAAAAGAGGTGGTTTAACTTTGACATTACTGCAGCTGTAACTGGATCCATGCAAAAATTCCTGCTTTTGAAATGGTCTCAGTGTTTTATGTCTAAAGGTAACTGTTAAATAAACACTGCACAGCAACAGACCTCTGGCTTTCTGAAGCTGTGATGTACAGTCTTCTCTGGCCGCTGCTTTCACAAAACACATGTATCACTGAACTCATTCTCAGCAATGGCTAGCACTTTTCACTACTTACTTCAGGTGTGATTTCACTGACACCTTATCAACAGTTCGTTTAACTGCATGTGAAGAACACCTTTATAGTATTAAATGCATTTTATAAACCACAGTTTAAATTCAAAATTTCTAGCTATGTTTCCTGTTCTTGATCAGCATTAAAGTATGCTTCTTTGCTTTGCAGTCTTGTTTTCTTGAGGTGTTTGTATGTGGCGGAGAGTTGGACATGTGTAATTTGTTCATTTAGAAAAGGATGCAAAAAACTTATATTGTGTATTGAAGCATCAGTCTGTTAGAATAACTCTTTTCTCCCATCTAGGGTTTATTCATCCATCTTCTCCACTAAAACACCACTTCGACTAAATCAGTGTATCTTTAAGTACACACAGTAGCCAAAACAGAAGACACGGTGTGTCAGCCTGGTACTCCAACTGTGCATAACAGCTTTCCTTGAATGCTGCTACAGGAAGAAGAATCTTAATGTCAGAACCATTGTGTTTCCATTTTGATCAGTGAATATACATCCTGTCATGTATCATCATTTTAGCTTAAACAGAGTTGTTAGAGATTCAGTTGAAATGCAGCAGGTTTAATTAATATTCTGAAGTGCAGGCTAACATTAGAGGTTTGTGCCAAAATTGAGTCTCTCCATTTCCTTTGTCTGATTATGGCTGGATTTGAGGCACTTCAAAAGATATTTTATCTCTCCACAGATCTTTGAGTACACAGAAGTTGGTTTATTATGTTAAAGGACTGCTTTGGCTTAAGAAAGCATTTTAAATTAAGTACTTTCTATACTCATACCATACAGTTCTGTCATTCAAAGCATGGCTTAGTTTCCAAAAAGCACTCTGAACACTTCAGACAATGTTTTACCTCTCAGGATTGTTCCGGAGTTCGAAACCCCCACATTCATCAAAAGCAGAGAACAGCCAAATCCGTGCATGAATCTCTCGTTTTGTCATAGAGTCTCTTTATACAGATTTTGCTTTTGAGGATCTGCTACAATTAATTTCTGCTTGATGTTGGAAGACGTGGTGCATTTGCATCATTATCTGATGCTTTTAATCTGTATCGGATGAGTGGAACAGGCAGTATGTGGTATCTGGGGAAAAAAGTCTTGCTAACTATAGTCCAAGAAAGCTGTTCATTACACAGGCTTTCACTGATTCGAATAATAGAAACATCTGCAGCTGTCGTTAAATGTTAGAGTTAGAGCTAGGAAGAGCAGGGCTTTGCTCTGGCAGCTTACAGGATGCTGAGAACTTTTACTAACAGTTCATCCAACTGCACTGATTCACTTTTGTTTCATTTTTCATTCTTCTGGGTAAAGCTCCCACTGAAATTAAAGGACTCTTGCCTATGGTAGGACTAGGGAATCTAGCTCATTAATAGTTTGGAACAAAAAGAAAACCCTTGTGAGTTTTGCAGGAAGATCTGGCCTACAAGTCCAGAAGAGGGATGACCTTTCTGGTTTTGAAAGTCCTTTTGTAAACCCATGGATTTCAGTGGAAGAGTAAAGGTCTTTCCACTGGTGGATTGATTGTGTTCCAGGACAGAAAAATCATCTCCAGCAAGCACAAAGCTACTAAAGTTTCCTGGGTCATGCAAATGGTGAATTCTGCCTCTTTCTTTTCAAAACAGATTTGCAGCTCCTGTTCTGCTATGTGAGTCACTGCCATTTTAGCCCCTTTTTTTCAGGTCTTAAATTTAATATCAGTGCATTTGAGAACTGTTTAGCTCCATCATGTGTTTTGTGCCCTCTATTCCAAAATTAGTTCCTTCACTTCTTCCCTATGGGCTGCTGTCCCTGTTGGTACTGCTTAGTATAAAGACAGTAACATACCTTGTTTATCCCTTGGGTCTGCTTAGCTTTATTGCATCCTTATGTGGTGTTAGGACAATAAGAAATGGTAAGGTAGGGGTCAAAGGGCCCTGATTCGTACATGAATCTATTAAGAACAACACAGTTGTTGTGTTATTATGTATGGCAATGCATGGCACATGCTGAAGACCCCCTTTTTACCTCTAACCTGCATCTTTCACCTCTCACCAAACTTTCAACACCTATGCACGAATTGAATGCTGATACCACAGTCTCCATGGCCATCCTCACATCCCTGGTGCACTCTCTTCCCTGTTTGAAGAAAGCTATTTCAGTAAAACTTGAGCATCAGAAGCATTTGCAGGGGCAGCAACAGAGCACTTTGAAAGCTTTATCTCTCAGATTTAAAGCTCTAATACCCAAGTCCAAGAGTTACCATGAGCTGCCTCTGTTTATGGCAGCCCTGTGCTAGCTGAGTCTTCCTAATGACTGGCAAATTATTCTTAGGCCGGTTTAGCGTGAGAGGCAGTTCTTAGATACTTTCTAAATTATTTTAAAAAGATAAAGAACTTAAATAGTCCTGAAAGTGGTGAGTGGGAGCTGTCAAGGAAACAACTTGCTGATAGAAGAACATCATACTGCCTTATTTAAATGGCTTGCCAGTAAGTTACTGGGAAGAACTGATAAATAAGAGGAGGCAGTAGCAGAGAGTCGTGTAACTGAGTGACCCAAACTTTAATATATGACCTTATTACAGAGAAACTAGCTTTGGCACAGAAACAAGGGTAGTGGTCATTTGAAGAAACATAAGGTCAGATTCACTACAGAATTTATTAAACTCTTATTTGGTTTTAAACTCTTCTTGTGTTTTTTTGGCCAGCAGTGATGTGCTTGCAGTATATTCACTGATCTCTGGATACATCGAGAGCTGTGGAGCACAGGCAGTGCTTTAGAACCAGGCTTGATACTGTGGCTAAAAACGCAAATGCCAAATCCTTTCTTGTCTTTTCTTGCCTCAAGGGTGTGCAGTCATGTCACAGTCATCCTGGTTCTCCATGCAGCCACACCACCGTGATTACTGGAATAGCAGTGGATGAGCATGAATCAGAAACATCTAAGAGCTCTTATAAGTTTGCCTTTAGGGCTTGGTTTTCTGTGCTGGAAGCTGAAATGAGCCTGCCGTGCTAAATGTAGCACTCTGAGCTCTGCAAAAACAATACTGCTGAACCAGAGGCTGAGCTCGCAGTGTGACAGTTTGGGGTTTAGTTCTTGGTGAGATGTGAGGGCCTTTTAGTATTGTTTAAATGGCAGCAATAAATAGCCAAGTGCTCTACTGACATGGGAAGAGAGGGAGTCTTTGCCCTGAGGAGCACACAAGCTAAATGGCCAAGTGAGGACAAATAAAGACAGTGTGGAAGCAGATGCACAGCAATTAGCTGTGGCTTAATAGTTCTATTGAAAATGCTCTCTTAGATGAATTTCTGGGTGGAAGATAGTCTGTCAGACCTGTTGTTAGCTGGTTCGTCTGGTGCAAGTGTCATGACTATGGTTGGTAGCAAGTGAATTTTCAGAGTGAGAAAGCTCAGGAATCAGTTATAGAATCAGGAATCATGACTTAGGAGGTCTCTATTCTGACCTGCAGAAAGCAGGGCCAACACTGAAGGCAGACCAGATTGCTCAAAGATTAATAAAGCCTGGTCTTGAAAACTTCCAAGCCTGGAGATTTCACAACCTCTCTGAGCAGAGTGTTCATTATTAATTGCCCTCAGCATGAAGTTATTTTGCTATTTCTGGTGTGAGCCAGAACCCTTTGTATTTCCTGACCATTCTCTGTTACTCTCTCACCATGCACATCAGTGACAAATATAGCTCTGTCATCTCAGTAACCTCTTCTTAGGTACTGGAAGGCTACTACAAGATCCACCCGAAGCTTTCCTTTCCCCAGGCTAAACAAGCCTGGTTCCTTCAGCCTTTCCTCATAGGGCAGGTGCTTCAGACCTCAATCATCTTGGATACTATCTTCTGGGGTCTGCACTCTTCTAGTGCAAACTAAAGTAGAATAATCACTGCCTGTGGTTACTGGCTACATTCTGTTGATACAACCCAGTGTGCTGTTAGCCTTGTTTACTTAGGGCATGGCACTAACTCAGGTACAAATTATTGTTCTCCAGGACTTCCACATCCTTTTCAGTAACATCGCTTCCCAGTTTTAATCACCAGCTGGTACCAACACACTTGGTTAATCCACCCAGGTACAGGGATTTGCATTCATCCATGCTGAATTTCCATTCAGCTCATTCTTCCAGCCTGTCTATGTCACTCTGAATGGCAGCTGTACCTTCAAGTGTAATGACAAACCCTCTGTTTCAGGGTTGTCTGCAACCTTGATGAATGGGCACTCTGTCTCCTCCAGGTCATTGCCAAAAAATACTGAAGAGGACTAAACACCAGCCCTTGAGCCTGGCAACCCAGCCATTTAGCAGTCCAGTTACCCAGATTGTAACATCACAACTTGGATACGGGAATGGCACAGGAATACATCCACTGGTCTATTCTCACAAGAAGGCAACAAGTTTTATTAAACACGATCTATCCTCAGTTGATCAATGCACACTAAATGTCGTATCATTTGCATAGAAATATGTTCCAAGAAATATGGTCCGTGGGTTTCCCAGGAAACAAGGTGAGGGGCTAACTGGCCAACTAGCCTGTATTTCCACAAGTCCATTCTGAAGATGAGCGCAACATTTGCCTTTCTCCAGTCACCAGGGACCTCCTCTGATCTCTATGACCTTTCAAAGATGGAGAGTGGCCTCGATATGACATGAGTCAATTGTCTCAACACCCTTCAGGGCAGCCCAAGGGGTGCCATGGATGTTCAAGAGAAGAAGGTTAAGTCAGGAAAAGAAATCTGGGGCATGGAGGAAAATACTGAGATGTTCGTGAGTGAAGTAATCTAATGCAAAATTGGCACATGGGTGAACAGTCCTTTTTGTCTTTGTTAGCGTGTCCCTTTCATGTAATGAAGTGAGAATCTAATTAATTTTTGAGTTCGTATCTATTGGAGCTGCATTTCAGATTTCAGTTTTATTCCCAAGCATGAAAGAGCAGGGAGTTTGGGTCAAGGTGGCTTCCTGTTGGTTTGATGAGTGACTCTAGGCATCACATCTTGTCAAAAGAGGACACCATTACCACTCGCAGTCTATGTGGATTCCATCTGCTTTACTTTATTCCTAGGCCATTCCAGTTGATTCAATTATTGACCCCCTTTATCCTTTTTAATTCAGGATTTTCCTTCACCCCTCCTCCCAATGAGTAGCACGTTTTGCTCCTGTTCTGCTCATCTGTGGATTCATTGTTTGCAGGCTGGCAAGCCCCCAGTTCTGGGGTGACAGATGGAGCAGACTGCAAACCAGGCATTGCCTCCCAGCCTGAATGATATTTTAATAAGCAAAGAGAGGTGACAGGGAGAGGAGCTTCTCACTGGAATGACTGGCAGGTTTGTTTTCAGCCTGAAAGCACTAATAGAGGATTTTGGCCTCAGTCCAGAAAAAAAAAAAAATAAATCACAGAAACTGGAAGCAGAAAATCCCATTAGCTTCTAATTTATCACTCTATTTTGAGGGTCAAAGTTTTTTCTTTCTGGTCTATTATCCAGATACAGATACTTTCCGTTTTGGGGATTTTAGCTCTCAGGGATTCTATGCTTTGAGAGACTTGCCATTTATTTATCTTTATTTATCTTTTCCTTCTTTTCTTTTTTCTCCTTCATTCATTTTCTCCATTGTCTCCTTTCCTTCCTTCCCCAAACATTCTCTTTTCTTCTGGTTTCTTTACACTCTTCACAGTGTAAATCTTTGCAGATTCATGGTAAAGTCTGCCTGAATAATGGGATCTACTAATTTACTTGGCTCCCAGCTTCCACATCCTGTGAAAAAAGCCAGTGCAGTGCTAGGCGATGGCATCTGCATGGGAATCTCTAGAGCATATGTCTTCTGCTCCTGCCCTTCAGCTGTATCTTGGTTGTATAATAGAGGGTCTGTGTAGGGCTTTGTTTCATCCTTGGTCTTATGAATAAAAGCACTACAAAAAGGAGCTCTGGCAAAGCCCCAGCACACTCTGAGATCCCTCTGCATTGTGAGCAACACAGTGTTTTGCTGACAAGCTGTAGGATAGCCAGGCTTTCAAATGAGAAGATTGTTTTCTTCCTACAAGTACAGGGGAAAAGGTCCACCTCTTGATAGGAAAATATCAAAATGGTGCTTGGATCTGAACTGAGGTACACTCCTGCACACTGCTCAAAGAATGCACAGGAAACTTCCTCAGTGTCAGGACATAGACCTTCATGTCTGTTTATCAAACTTTAGTTCTGGGTTTCACCTGGAGAATGAGCTTTAAATTACTGGGATTCCTGCTAAAATATGCTTCTTTTTCCTTTCAGATACAATGATGGCACTGAAGGTTCAGATTCTCTTTGGCTTCCTTTGCTGCATGATTTTTCTGCCTGCAGACGGCTTCCCAGCAGACACCAGTACTGAATTTCGCTCTGCCTTCTCTGCAGCCAGAACCAGCAGCATGGAAGGGAGCTCCGAGATGGTCATTACCTTCGACAAAGTGTATGTGAACATTGGCAATGACTTTGATCCCAAGTCCGGATTGTTCCGCTGTCGGATCCCTGGAGCCTACTACTTCTCCTTCACTGTTGGGAAATACCCAAAGAAGAATTTGTCGGTCATGCTGATGAGAAACAAGAATGAGGTGCAAGTGATTGTGTATGATGAACATCACCGCAAGGAACGGAAGGTAGCAAGTCAGAGTGCTATGCTGCAGCTTGACTACGGTGACACTGTTTGGCTGCGTTTACATGGAGATCCCAAGTATGCTCTTTACAGCAATGTGGGCCCGTATACAACTTTCAATGGCTACCTAATCTACCCAGACACTTCTGCCTTCTTCCAGAATGCTCTTAGCTCTCAGGAAGTGGGGCCACACCATCACACTATTCAGCAGCTTCCCAGGGAGCAGAATGAAGCTTCACAGCCACGCATGTTATCTGATCAACCAAGCAGGGAGCAAGACCCTCGCTCTGCATTCTCTGTTGCCCGCTCACAGAGTCTCCTGGGGACAGACGACAAGCAAACCCAGCATGAGCCCATCACATTTGACACGGAGTTTGTGAACATTGGGAAAGATTTCAATTCCTCCACTGGCATCTTCTCATGCCGTATACCTGGTGCATACTATTTCTCTTTCACCATTGGCAAAATGCCCTTTAAGACTATGTCAGTGAAACTTATGAAGAACCACAATGAGGTGCAGGCCATGATCTATGATGACAACCACTCCAAGAGGCGCGAGATGCAGAGTCAGAGCATAATGCTGCCACTGCAATATGGGGACACTGTTTGGCTGTACAGCCACCAGCACGATGGCTATGGTGCCTACAGCAACCATGGCAAGTACATTACATTCACGGGCTTCCTGATCTATCCAGAGGCTCAGCCAAAGCAGCTTCCAGGTGTCAGCTCAAATAATTAAGGGTCAAATAATTAATTACAGATGTGAAAGGAGCACAAGAAAAACCAAGGTGCCATGAACTTGGGTATAGCTCCTCTTCAATTATCATCCTCTACTTCGAGCATGCTATCAAGTGTCCAGTGCTTCCTTTATGCTGCACGCTTGTGCCCTTTCTGCAGGGTCACCGCTGTGTCTGTCATTCATCCACAGAGAGGTCTTTATAGTTTGTATGTGTGCGTCCTGTGTTAGTGTTTGATTTGAGCATAAAGCATGAGGTAGTTTTCTGGGGCAGGGGTGGGCCAGTGTAGTGAAATGCCAAGGATCAAAGAACCACTGCAGTAATATTCCTGCAGATCCCCAACATCCCGAAAGCAAAGGATACGGTGACTTTCTGTGCATATCTGGGGACAGAATAAATGTAATGAAAATGAATGTAATAAAAGTACAAAATAGATTAAATTTTCTCAGATTGGAATTTGTTGTTACTTGCGTCCTTGTCACCAGCTGAGGCACCAGTTCAGGAGAGAAAGCAGCATGGTGATTGTACCAGCTGCAGTATGTGCTACTGAGCCAGTCTGCATACATTCTTCTTTATCATCCGTGTGTGAGAAGTGTTGGTGCCTCTTATGATATTAACACAAATGTCACAAGATTTGATGCTTTTCTTAATCTGACATCAGTGAAGTCAAGAAGCTGTTTGAGAATCTCAGCTTCCATTTAATTAAAATAATACACTTAGAAACAAACCAAAAAGTGGTTTGTAGTAGTGGTTTGTAGCTCTTGTAGTAAAGGTTGAGGGCTCAAATCTATGAATAGAGCATCCTCTGAAAGCTCCCAAACAAGGTAAGTAAGAAGAATAAAAGATGTATCTCTAAATCCCTTCATATTTGGGTCAGAAGCAGGATCATAATGATAAGTGTGAGTAGTATCATGCCAAGCAATGGCAGTTGACTGCAGGGGCATTATATTCCCCAGAAATGAGCTCCTTGAACTCAAGAACACAAAGATATGGCTGATCTGCCATCTGCTGTATTGGTAACCTAGTGCAAACAGGATCAGAGGCACCATTAGGTGATACTTTCAGCATCTGTGTTCAGTGGTTTCTTACACACTGTGTTTGCTGAACCATAGTGCTGGGGTAGAGAGCCTGTGGCTGTGGAGAGCCCTGGCATGTCCCCAAGAGCAGTGAGGACTGACAGCAGGATCCAGGGGTGCAGTAGGAAAGCAGGAGGCTGGAGGCTTCATCACAGTCTGACTGATGCTCTTTCCATTGAGCCAAACCCTGGTTTGTCTCCCCAGACACATAAACTGCAAAGTGCCAGGTTGAATGAAGCTTGGAGCAATCTGGTTTAATGGAAGGTGTCTCTGCCCGTAGCAGAGAAGTTGGAACTAGATAATCTTTAAGGTCCCTTCCAGCCCAAACCGTTCTATGATTCTATGTTTCTATGTTCTTGAGCATGCACAAAACTTTGTGACATGACTCAAGTTTAATTTATAATCTGCTCAACACATAGCAATGCTCTTAGACTGATCCTAACAAAATCCTGAATTCAAAACAGTGTGTTTGCATCTGGGTCACCAAGCCAATCCCCTCAACTTTAATCCAGACATTCACATAGCTCAGGCTGTATATTCTCCAACCAGACAACACTCTCATGCACTACTGCCACCCCTACTCAGTTTTTTGATGATACTCTCTGCTGGAACTGAAGTTGTCTTCAGCCACTCCCTGCCTCCAATGCTACATATATCCCCTAGACATTAAAGACTGGGGCATATGTGGGAAAAGGGTGAAGGGCAGATATTGGAGGTATGTAAAAAGCGGCATAAGAATAGAAGAACATCAGATGGGACACCGGTTTACTGGAAGTTACACTTCAAATAAAATGCTACATCCTTTGGGGAAAAAAACCCCAACAACAAAACAACAAACAACGTGCTTTATGGACTGTATAAATCTGTCTCCTCCTGTCATAGCCCTAACATGACCTCTAAAACCACTCTCTGTGGCATCTTGCTTCCAGGCTTCTTATTCCTGCCTCTTCACTTCTCCTCTCCATCTGTTGGGCAACAGCAGCTTGGAAAAAGATTAATGAGGGCAAAAGCCAGCAATTCCCACCTTGAATTTCACGCATGTCTCCTTTGCTGAGCTCGAAAATTAAGAGTATATTGATAGAAAGAGAATTATGGATCCCATCATCTAAGCACATGCATTGAATGTGCAAAATTAATGTACCTACAATGGCAGCAGGAAACCTCATAGAAACAAACAAAAAAATCAAAACCCTATTAGAAGATAATTACATTTATTTAATTCCACATTACAGTGTGTAAAACAGAGAAAAGTTAATGATCTCTTTCTATAAAATAATTGTATTTCTCATTTTGAAGATAGAGATCACATATTTATTATGTTTGGCTTGTAAAATGCCATAGCTGTACAAAATAAACTTCATAGAAGAGGTAAAATCTGCTCCAGAAATAACTAGGTCACAATCCTTAGGAATTTAAATGAGCCTTAAGGAAGTATATTCCAGATATATTCCTGATAACTGACACAAAGAAGAGTACATGTGTAAATATGATATGCAAATGCTTGAATGCTTCATGGAATAAATCTATTTTCAGGTTTCTTTTTAAATAAAAGAAGTGAATACTTGTGATACAGGAAATTATTATGGGCACATAAAATGTGATGCCACAGGAGCAGAAAGCTGAAATTAAATTTGTGACCTATGTCATGCAACACAACAAAATCTGCTAAGCTGGTTAAAAGAAAGGAGAAAAGATACTGTATACGGCTGAAACCACAGGAGGAATACAAAGAGGCTGAACTGACTGATCTGAAATGAAGTCAGCTAGGACGGCAGTGTGACTTCCTGGAAAAACACTGCTAGGGCATCACTCCAGTAAGCATCAGAGCTGAAGACAGATAGCACATCTGAATAGCACTGCCCCCTTCAGCACAGCCCACTTAAACCCAAAACACAAGCAGAACAAAAACAAAAAGGAGAGTGAAATGCACTTTATAAGGAGAGAGTGAAATGCACTTTATGGTTTTGTCCTATTTAACTTCAAAATAAAAGCTTATGCATAACTCCTCATAGAGTTGGCAGCACAAAGCAGAGAACAGGACAAAAAGGTGTGGTGTATTTGCACAAAGTAGTGAATAATGTGGAAGCCAACATAACCAAGGATGCAGCTGAAGTCAGGTGTGTCCTTTCCTATGGTAGTTTCCTTTATTAAGTGTCGCTCTTTGTCCTGGCCAGGTTAGAGCGATAGAAATGTTTCAAGGATGCTAAATGTGAAGGCTTCTCCTTCCAGGGCCAGGAAGCCAGGAGCAGGGTGGCATTTGCAGGGCAGAGCCCCTTGCACAGGTCACGAAAGATTTCATCCACCAGCAGAGAGAAAAAACGAATCCAGAGATTTTTATCCAGACCCTGTGTGGTGCGAACCTGATAAGCGCAGTAAACACTGGTGAAAAGCAGGCGGTCAAACCCCACTGGAGGCAAGGGGGTATCAGTTAGTGAATAGTAGCTCAGGTGCTGCTCAATCTGTGCTGGTGTTTTGGGAACTTCCTCCTCTAAAACGTGCATGAACCACCGTGCGGGGCGCAGGGAGGCCAGCTCTTCATCCCGCAGCTGGACTGTCCCGTTGGCCTGAATATCCAGCCCTCCCCAGAGCATCTGGAAGAGAAGAGCAGCACGTGAAGCCCAGCACAAACCCTGCGCTGGTTATAACCCAGCTGTAAAGCCATCTGCAACGCTGCCAAATCTCAGGCCACACTGACAGGCGGCTGTTCCCTGACTCTCTGCCGAAGGCCCGCCTAGTCCCACTCCAGGTCCTTCTCTGCCAGCCCCACACCCCTTTTCTGACCGCCCCACACTTCAGTATCCCTATGGGACCCATCCAGCTCTCTCCTCCCGCCCTGCCTCATCTCCTGCTGTATTCCCACCCACAGCGGCTCCCCAGCGCAGCTGCCCTGGGAGGAGGGCTCAGACACTTGGTGGAAAAGTCACTCATTCCCTCGGGATGGTCCCTTGTCCCACCCCAGAGGTTTGAGGTGGCATGGAGGGGAGAAGAGCCCCCTTCAGCTGCACACTACAATGGGAGGGACCACAAATGCGTTAAGGCATTGCTGAGGGGTTCTCCAGGCATTCCTGAAATCCAGGAGGGAGAGAACAAGCAGAATGGGTGAGCTTTTACATGCAAGAAGGTGGGACCATGAACACTAACAGTGCCTTGGCCCAAGGGCCCCCAACACCCAGAAGACCTCTAACACGATGTCAGCATCCTCTGGGCTGCGATGGGGAGTGTTGGCTCCGGCACCATCCCTGCTGTAAGGATGTTCATCTGGAAGACATCAGGCAGAGTTTGGTAGCGCACAACCAGGGCCCTTCCTGTTTATATTTGTCATTTGGTTCTCAATAACATCTTTAATGTTTCTGAGCTGTCACTCATAACTTGCCAAATATGACAGATGCTGATCACGGGATTTTGATAAGCAAAACAAGCTTCTTAAGAGAAAAAAAACCCCTCACTTCTTTTAGGACAAGCAGAAGTGTTTAAGGGAGGCACTTAATCCTGCCAACAGAGCTAAAGCAATGGCAGCAAAAGCATTTGCTTTGACAGGCAGGAAGGAAGCCTCTCACACCGAGTATGGGTGGGTTTTGAACTGATGGAGTTTGGTTGTTTTGGCAGCTTTTGCTGGAGAGAGCAATGCTTCCCAATGGAAGCAGGGTGTTGGGAGGCTCCTCGACCTGCTGGTGGAGACATACCCTGATGCTTATCGTGGTTTTATACTTCCCTGAGCATCGGCTGCCAGCAGGGGCGAAGAAACCTGGTCGGATCCATTATGGCTCTTCTGCCAAGCTAATTCCTTTCTGGGCCACCTCACATCATTTAAAAGGGGAAAAAATTATACAAGGTGAGAGGAATTGGAGTTTGTTAATAGGAAAGTCACATTAATCCTAAGAATTCATAAATTTTCATTAAATAACAATTCCAGTGTTTAAACTTTTTGCATTTGTTTTGCCTTTATTATTTTCTTCTTGGTGAAAAAGGGGACACAAGCAACCTCAGTTCAGGACTGTGGCAGGGAGGCTGCAGCCCCTCCCTTCTCTGTGTTGCTCAGCATAGTCATGTAGCCAAGACCCGCTTCTACTTCTTACAGTCTCATCCTTAACGTCAAGAAACATGAAATGGAAAAGGCTTGTATAAAATATAAGCTGTCAGACACCTTTAATTTTTTTTTTAATACGGATTAAAGCTTTTTTGTATAAAAAAGAGGAAGAATTTATGTTGAAGACTCCAGACTTAAGGTCAGCAGGTCCTGATGGAGAGCAGAAAAATCCCTGTACACTGTATGTGTGCGATGACTACTAACAAACTGCACTTCCAACTTTCTATCCTTGATTTAAGCTTACCAGGGAGGTGCACAAGCTGCCTGAAGAAGTGCACTGCCACCCCCAGAGCTGCAGAGATTTGTTTCTCTGCACAGCTGCAGGCTCCCTGATCCAAGCCAGCCGCGGCTTTGGAATGCGAGCAGAGATGTAGCTGCTCTTTCCTACTCCTCCATGGATGAGCCAGGAAGGCTTTTAGCTCAGGTAAAAATACTGCATCGTCTGAATCTTTCTTTGCAGGGCTTCTCTCTGCTAACTGATCTTCTATGTTCACAGATCTCTCTATTGAATGATTCCTCTACATATGATCGGATTCAAAGGCAGTGTATTTGGTGACTAGCTGCCAAAATGCTGCTATTAGTAACCATCTCATAAGTGTGCGCTGTTAGATTCCTCAGTAGAGCAAAACAAATATCATACAAATAATAACAAACAATATATTAAAATAATAACATAAATATCCTCTAGAGATGGGGAAAAAATGTCCCTTGCTCACTTGAACATCTGACAATTGTTTGTTTGTTTTTCCCAAAAAGCTTCTAGGAAATCCACAAAAATTCTTGCAGAAGCAGGTTTTTTTCAGTGCAGACCCAAGAAAACCCTCCCCCCGCCACTGAAGGTAGCAGTAGGTCTTTATTCTACAAGTAGGTACAAGTGCCTCCCTGGTGATCTGGGACTCCAGATCTCTCCCATGTCAGCACATCCAGCTGGAGCATTTGACCATATTTAGAATCACGGAATCACAGCATGGTTTGGGTTGGAAGGGACCTTAAAGCTCATTCAGTCCCAGCACCCTGCCACAGGCAAGGACACCTTCCACTGGAGCAGGCTGCTCCAAGCCCCATCCAACCTGACCTTGAACACTGCCAGGGATGGGGCAGCCACAGCTTCTCTGGGCACCCTCTGCCAGTGCCTCAGCACCTTCACAGCGAAGAATTTCTTCCTAATCTCTCATCTCAATCTCCCCTCTGCCAGTTTAAAGCCATTCCCCTTTGTCCTGTCCCTACCTGCCCTGGTCAAAGAGCCTGAAAAAGCAGGCAGTCTTACACCACTGGCACTGCAGGAACATTTCCCAAGCCAAGGAGCCACATCCTGAGCAGGTGCATTTCCTACCTGTGAGCCTCTGGGATCCAGCAAGCACACACAGGATCAGCCAGGCATTGACCTGCTCCGGGGCCATAGCAGCCCTGCTCCCACCCATGCACAGACTGTGCTGTGCATGGAGTGAAGGCTGTTTGCAGTGGTGTCCTCCCTTGCTGCTTCTGGTCCCAGCAGCCTCTGTTGGAATGGATCCCTCTTTCTGTGTTGCTGGTTACAGTCCTGGGAAGGGCTTGCAGTTCAACTTGCTGACCCCGAAGGATATTTTCCATCGTATTTTGGAAACTTGGAGGACTTTGTTGTGAAGTTTTTGGCAGAATCGTTTAAGCTTCTTTTCCAAAGACTGGCTTCTCACTGCAGTGTATTGCAGGAAGCTATCATCTGCACTACCCAAATGACTCTGAAGAAGGGAGGTCCCCTCCACATCTGCACTGTACCTCTGTCACATCTCTGGCACCTCTGCTCAGTTGTTCGGCTTCATTCTCAGTTTTCGTTTTTCCTGAGTTTGAGAATCTGCAATCAGTCCTGAACTGTCACAAACAGATAAGGCCAGCAGGCTTATCCATGATTCATGGAAGCAGATTCATGGAAGTGCAATAGCAGCCAAAACATACAAACAGGCAGAAGAAACATCATTTGCTCAGTTCTATGTCAAACCTCCCAGAGGGAGAACTTGGTATATTGACCTAGCAAACAGCAAGGATCAGAGCCAGGCAGGCTTCAGCACCTCATGGTCCCTTCCTGTGACAACACTTGGGGGTTAAGATAAGCACAGTCTTCCTTAGATGTTGTGAATTACATAGCTGAAACTGCATCTGATTCCCTTCACAGCAGATCTATGTTCTCTACACATCTTTGCACTTTCCTTGGGGCCCAATTCCCAGTCAAGCTGTTCTGTATTTCTATTCTGCGTGGCACAGTATGGTCCTGGCTTCAACAGTTTCTGGGATGAGAGCATTATACAAATAGATATGTATAAATAAGTAACAGTACCATCTCTCCGAGGTTAAAGGGGGAAAGAAGTCATCCCAGAAAAGAGAGGAGGTGAAGCTGACACTCACACATTTCTCAACAAGTTACAGGGTGTCAGCTTGTAGTGACTACTATCACAACATATTTTACTGGGGGCAGGGATGTTCCAGTTGGTAAGCTGTCAGCATGCAAGGTAGCATGTCTTCTGAACCTCCCAGGGTCTATAGCTGTACTGGGCAATATGTGGACCCACATCAGCTGTGAAGAAAAGCAGTACCTAACAGAAGAGTCCCAGATTTGACTCATATACCCAGAGCCCTCAATACCCATAGCCATTCTTACCCTCAGTTTGGATGAAAATAAGACCCATATTTCTGTCATAACTTTGTCTATCTTCAGATCAGGCTACACTTCTTTTAGTTTTCATTATTTTCTCCTGCTTATGCTCTAGTTGCTTCCCTTTCTTCTGGGATATCTTTTATTAAGCTGCGAATCACATGCTACTCAAGAGGCGGATGGTGATGACCCATCTGTGCAGTGAAATGGATGTACCTTCTGTTTTGAGCCAGAGTCCCTTACGATGCGCAGCGTACACATGACTTTGTCTAGAAGTCACTGTGCAAAAAGCCCCTGCACCTCATGGACCATGAAGTAGTTTCCCTTTAGCATGCACAAGGAGAAGTCCAGGATTTTGGGCAACATCTGCAAAGGGCACATATGATTTTGTCAGCAGGATCATTTCCTAGGAACAGCTTGCAGCTGAAGTGCCTAGAGGAGGATATCCATGATGGTGGGAGAGATTAGAGAGGAGGTCCAGAGGCTGTGCGTAGCGGACTGATACAGAGGCAGGCAGGGGACAAGAACCAGTGGTAGATGCTGCTTTGAGCTAGGGGAATTTTGCAGAATTTCCTCACTATCACACATAGAAGAGTAATTGCAGAGTGTCAAGACATCCCTTAGCTGTTCGCAAGCAGCAGAAGTTATACGGTACACAGAAACAAGCGGGGTTTCTAACAGCTGCACATAGTCCCTGCATGTACTATTGCAATGGCAGTGAGCCTGCTCCTCCTGATGGATTTAGTCCTTGCCAGGTATTCACAGCTGAGTGCGCACAACCCTGCCCCTCTGCACCCCACCTGGCCATACCATCTGTTGTAGGAGCAGTTTCAGCACATCACATCAAGCTAGGTTTCTGCAGGGGCACCTTGACTGGTTTCATTCTTTCCACCATGACCTCCTGAATTTAGGAATGGGAAAGAAGAACAAGATACAAAGGATTGTAAACTGGATGCTGATTGAGATACAAGGTGTAGTTACTACAGTGTCTAAAATGCCTCTTTGGGAGGAAGGTTTCTTTAAGATGGGACTGCAGGGAGATAGGAAGCATCTTCACAAAAGGGAAATTATAGAATGAGAGAAATCTCTTGCTTTGAACATCTAGTCCAGAACTTAGGGAAGACCATGGCCCCCAGACTGAGTCTGTCTGGCAGGTGCTCAGGGGAGGAAGATAAGATGGTTGAGGAAAGAAGGGAAGGAAGAAGGACATGCATGACTAGCAGAGAAGGTGAGGTTTGAGTCACTGGCAGAGAAAAGGGAAGAAAACCTTGAGGTAAGTAGAAGTGAAGCACTGACGGTAAACAGACACGACCTCCACTGTCATTTTCCAGGCATGGTGCTGCTGGTTCTTACACATATGCTTCCCCTGACTTTCAGCTTTTGAGTGGCACCCACTGCTTGAAGAAGTAATGGGCTGTGTAGCCCATGCGACAGGGAGGGCCCCATCCCACTGCACCTACTGCACAAAAGGAGCTCCCCAGAGGCTTCACACAACTTGGAAAGATCATTGGATATGGTGGGATGGGTGGTACGCAGTAAACTGTCACCCAGCCTGTCCCTCAGTAGTCCCGTAAGCTCTGTTCTGCAGGAGTGCAAGGCCCAGATGAAATCCCCATCTGGGTTTTGACTGGAGAGCAATTATAAGGGCCCATACAGACTGTGTGGCTGTGATGTAGGCGGACACCCTGACACCATCAATAGCCGCATCCTCAGGGAGGAGAGACTGCTCGTCTGGCTGGAGGGAGAAATGCCAGAGCTCTGGAAAACACCAGCAAAACCTACTCAGCTGGGGAAGCTCAACATGGTGACTGTGAGTCATCTCCTAAAGTCTATTTGTCCCCACAGTACCAGAAAATCTCTCCTCTGAATAGTGCGTCTGTAAACCCGCTACAACTGACAAATCTCATCCAGCGTCCTCCTACAGCTGGGAAATCCAACCCAGGCAAACAAGCCTCATGGAGACTGGCTGTGCAGATAAGGGATTTGGAAGACAGTTCTGTGCTTGACCAAGGTGACCACAGCTTTGCCTAGCGTGAAGCAAGTGCCCACCAGCCACAAGGAACCTAAAGCAAGCGGGATTTATGAGCAAGAATGCCTCATAACACTGGAGCAGTGGAGGAGATAGTGTGCCAACATTGGCAGTACTTTGCAAGGCTGTGCAACCTCTTGTGCCCTGGGATAACGCATCTGGGTGAGTAAATTGCACTCTTCGTAATCTCCCAGGCTTCTCTAATGAGAAGAGATTTGGGTCCATTAGCAACTATGCCACATGTTAAAGACCTGCAGGAGTCATGCCTGTCCCCACAGGGCTAGCTAGCTCTCTACTACACACATTCTTCAGCAAAGCTTACATGTTTAACTTGACAGGGCATTGTGTCTAACATTTCTTGATGTCAATCAAATTCTCCTTCTGCACAAACATCATGTTTAAATGTCAGTTTTCCTTCTGTTCCTGCCACCATCAGTCTTTTGACTTAACATACTGGGAAACACATATTTTTTACATGATACAGACCATGAGTCTTGGCGTGGTGTCTCAAACAACCTGGAATGAGGGAGGGAGAACATAGGGGGAAATGTGCTTTAAAAAGAATTTTCACAGCAACAGAAGTGGTGCCAGGAACTTTTCTGTCTTGTGCAATAGGCATCAGCATGCAAAAAGAGCCACCGCAACAGAAAACAGAACCAGCTGTGCAACACATCACAGGACGGACTAAAAGTACATCTATTCAATCAGCTCGATTGATGGCAGATCCAAAGTGAAGGTGAGAATCGCATAAACCCCCAAATTTCTGCTGATCTGCGTTCCTTTCTCATTCGTGTAGGGCTTTAACTTTGAAGGTGAGTGGCAAATGCTATTAATTTTAACTAGAGACCACTGTTGTGAGTCACATCCCAAATGCAGCCAACCACAGCAGTCTGAAGCAAATTAAAGAAACAACAAAAAAGGAATCTAAGGAGCCCTTGCTTACAAGGCTGGGGTGGAAAGAGACAAACATGAGACCTGATTCTTAGCACACAGTTCAGCTCTTTGTTCTTGAAAAGAGATCACATTCTAGTTACAATGAGTACTTGTTCCTTCTTTTTCCTAAATTGAAGTGACTATTGTCCTAGCCCTTGCTCCATCCCACACTCTAACCTCCCTAAAACCCCTTTTTTACTAAGTGCTTTTAGAATTTAAAAGCTTAAGTAGTGATTCAGGGAATCTCTACAAACAGCTTGTGAATGATTTTATGAAATCTCTTATGCAAGTTTTGAGATCTTAATGAGGTCAGTCAGCTTCCTAATACAGAACTGAGTTATGCATTTTCTGGACTAAGGACAAGGGATATTATTAATTGATGACTGCTGTAATGTTATCCCATTCAAACAGGTGGTGGGTGGACTGAGACAGTGTTTTTCCAGCTTTTTTTGGAGAGAGCTGAGATTTTCCACAAGAGCAAAGATAGTGGTAATGCTATTATATCATACAGCTCAAAATAATTGGAGGAGGGACAAAAAGGCATAGACTCTCATCTATGGCACAAGGAAAGAGAGGTTTTCTTGACTGCAGCAAAAGGCACAATCTGAAGAAGCTGGAGAAGGATTCTTGATGCAAGAAAAACCCAGGATGAGAGTGGCATGTGAGAAGTTACCTGCAACTCTTCCTTCTGCCAGGAAAACAAGCACTAACCTTATTCCTATGGAAACAATGCAGTGATTTCCACAATTGTGTTTTGCTCTCTATCCAGGTACATCTTGTGTTGTCCTAATAACTGTATTAAAACCATTTATAAAAGCTTTGCCTGTTTGGTATATTATTAGCTTCTTCCCAACACCCATCTCAGAGCTGAGATACTGCTGTCCCATTGCTTAAGCTAAATGGCTGCTTTCAGTACAGCACTCAGGTTATGATTTCCGCCTGCAGGGAAAGTTAGCAGAAGCAGTGCACATAGAGCATTTTTAGACACAGGGAATTCCTGGACTCCAACTCAATTTGCAAACCAAAGAGACAAATCCAGTGTCTTACAACTCAAAGCAGCAGATAAACATGCTGGATTATCAGGACTGTAAATTAGCATCCCTCACCCTGTGCTTTTCATTGAAAACAACATTATTCATGTGACCACAACAGCAGGACTCTCATACCAGTTTTTATTATTATAAATACTATGTAAGAACAGAAAGGATGGTGCTGTGCATACGCTCCATTCTGCTGCTATTTTGCATCTTCTTTCTTGGCTCCTGCTTCTATTTTCAAGGTTTCTGGAGCTGGACGATAGGCAGGAAATGCCTCCCAAGGACTATTCAGATCAAATTTGCGAAACTCCTGAGCTAGCTCCACAGGCTCTGCCACTACCCGTTTCACTTCATCGTCATACCGCACCTAGAATAGTGCAAAGGACACAGGCCAGTCATTTTCACAGTCCCCACAGCATCTCTGCTATTATCTGTACACAGTAACAACCCATACCATCCTCCAGTACAGGGAATCCTACTTTTATGTCATGGATAGGCCAAAGGCCCCTGCCACAGACCTCTGGGCTCTCCAGGAAAAGCCTCTTCTTTGCTACCACATAGCTCAGATGTCCTGACTAATGACACTGAGTGCCCAGCCCACAGTCCATATGAAGTCCACACAGAATAAAACATTCAGTTTGTCATATGACAAAGGAATTTCTCCTGAGTCACTGAAATAAGGTGGCCCATCCACCTGACATAGCTGGGCACTACTCTCATGAATCTTTATAATAGAGCTGTTGGTTTCAATTGTGCTTATTTTAACACTCAAAACATGGGACAAAAAGACAAACAGGGTGAAATGCAGGTGAGTACCAGACACTAATGGCTGTCTTGCTTTATCAGTGAGGATACCTCAACTAGTTTTATAATCTGGGCCTACAAAAACTCAACGAAGTGGAGTTCGAAACTGCATTAAGATCAGTTCAGTCCTTTATTCCTCTGGGAATCTCCAGTTTTGCAGTGGAAAATTTGATCTTCCAGAAGACATGCCAAAAGCAGAAGCACTTCCCCTGTCTGACAATAGTCTCTGGTACACATCCTATGAAATCTGCTCAATGTCTCTGGCTTTAGGCTGAGACAGATACACACAAGTAAAATATCCCTCATGCTTTTCGGAAAAGGATTTTATATTCTTATGGTCAGTAACAGAGCACAGTATTGGAGAGATTTGATAAATTTAGACATGAGCATTTCTCCTACCTCCACATAACCAGAGAGTGGAAAGTCCTTGCGGAAAGGATGGCCCTCAAACCCATAGTCTGTGAGGATTCGCCTTAGATCAGGGTGGTTAGCAAAGAAAACACCAAACATGTCCCACACCTAAATGAAAGAGGACAAAGTAAACTCAATTAAGAGTAAAACCACACACAAAACTTTATGTATTACACCTATAAAACTTCAGTTACATGCCTGGTTTCATGTAGTGCCAGCGAAACTGATGCAGGAATTCATTCCAAAGCAAATCAAACAGCCTTTTATCTCCTACTCTGAAAATGCAGCCAGGGAAACACTTGCCTCTTTCTTCACCAGGGCCCTGGCAATCAGTTTAATCAGGAAAACACAGCCCCTCTCCACAAAGACTCTGCTCCCAAGCACAGTGGCACTCACCTCTCTTTCATACCAGTTTGCTGCCTTGTGCACAGACACTGCTGAGTCAATGGGTGTCAGCTCATCAGTGTATGTCTTCACCCGGATCCGACTGTTGAATCTCAGAGACAGGAGATTGTACACAATCTGAAGCAGAGTAACAGAAGGTATTGGTCTTGTATGGCATTTATGGCTCTCTTTCCAGCACAGTATTGGCTAAGAAAATGCACACAAAGACTATTTCAAATACTCTATCAGCAGAAACACATTCAGTACTGGGCACAAAAAGACAGTATTACAACTGAGGTTCCAACAGCTTACACTTTGGTTCTTAGAAGCGTGACGAAAATCATGTGAGATTTAGCAAACATGACTGATGAAGAGCTGAAAAGGGACAATAAATCTTAAAAAAAGAGAATACTGAAGGGAGGAAGACACTTGACAAAGAAAACAGCTTAAAATTACTCTTGGCATCCAGTGGGAGAAAGCTAAGAAGAAATACCCTTAATTTTCAGTATATAAGTTGGATATGAAGGAAAATTTCTACCTCTTCTGGTGATGAAGTACTACTGAAAAGGCTGCTTAGGAAGATTACTGGAACCTCCAGGGTAGGGGGGCAGGAATACTTACTACGAGCAGACTGAAAAGAAACCCAATCCTTTGTAAGAAGTTGTGTAGCCTTGTTTGATACTGTCGCTATGAAGAGGCCTCTGAGTTAAAGAAACTCTCTCTATAACTCTCAGGATTTTTGCCTAATCCTAAGTTATGTTACCAAAAGTCAAAGCTGTTATTAGCAAAGCAAGAAGGAGCTACATCTGAAAACAAAAGCCAACTGATTAGCTAACATAGCTAAGTCAAACCTGCCATTCCTCACTTTCTGACCAGCTGTAAATGATTTAATACCACAAGATAAACCAAAGGAGGGAAATAAATCAGCTACTTTTCATTACTCTTATTATTTTCTGGAAACTAAAAGTCTACCAATTTTCTTCTCTTGCCCTAAAGACAGTCTGGCACAGATCAGACACAGTAGATTGGACCATCTCTTCATCCATACAGCTACATAAACCCTAGCCAGCTCCTACAGCACGAGACCCAGGTGCTTTCTGCTTTTTACAGATCTTCCTAAGTTAAACGACAGCAATGTGAACAAAGCTTTCCAATAGCGTGAATATGCTAAGTCAGAAAAATCTGCAGCTGCGATTCTTTAGCAGCTTAAAAGCTGTAAGTTGTGATATTCAAAAGCATTTTGGGGAACCAAATCTCCAATATTCATTGAAAGTCAGTGAACTGGAAGTGCAGTGCCCAAAGCCTTCTGAGCGGTTCCTGAAAATCTGCCTCATGTCCTATATGGTACCAACTTTCAGGGAATGTTTTTTTAAAACAACTAAATTGTTTTCTGGTTTGTTTTAAAGATTAAAACAATAAGAGCAGCTGACAAAGCCTAATTAGAAGGAGAAAGAGCACCAGTTCACATCTGGCCAGAAAGAAATCTACAGACAATTTGGTAAAACCAAAACAGAAGTCAGAACAAACAAAACAAATCAAAAAACCGAACAAATGAAAGCAAAGCAAAAGAGAAATTTTCAGCAGAGCACAAAAGGAAAATCAGACCAAGAACCCAGGCAGTTATCAGTTCCGCTACTGCCTCCATGATCGACAGATCAAACAAAACCCAGCATTTCAGAGTGGATTTTTTTCCCCATTGTCAGAAAGCAAAAAATGTGATCAGAGCTGCAAGAGCACCCACAGCCATCAGCATCTGTGAAACTCTCCAAATCCTGTATCTATGAGCAGCTCTTACCTCAAAGCGGTACTGCCGAGACGGGACATCAACTGCAGTCAAGTCAGCCAAGGATTTGAACTGGGTATTAGTATGGTCTCGAAGGAAGGTCAGAACTGGAATGATCCCATCTGGGTGGATCAAAAGTTCCAGCTCATTGAAACAGGTCACCTGATGAAAGAGTGGAAAGGACATGAGTACAAACACCAACAGGGCTGAGCATTATGCTGAATCCAGCAGAACACCCAAACAAAGACAGTATATGGTACAGCAGACACACAATGACAGCAGAAAAAGGGGCTTAATAATGGCAGTAACTTTATGCAATTCTGACAGTTTTTCTTCCTCAGAGCACCTTGTGAAAACAGCTAACAAAAAAGTAGTAGGTTCACCAAGATCTGTCCCCCCTACAAAAAGAACTTATCGAACAGCACCTACCTGTACTTGCTGGATATATTTGGGCATAATCTCAGCCACATACTCTCCAAAAGCACACAGCTGCTTCTGTTCTACTTCATTTTTTGGTCTGACAGTAGCTAAAGATAAAAATAAAGTTCCCAAGATTATGGCAGGGAATACAGAAAGCTACAGAAAGAAGAGTAGCAACTCCTACCCCTCACTTACAAATCCCTTGTAGTAATCTAGCTGTCTGTCAGTAGTTCTGGCATAAACCAGGCAGCTTCAGGCTCAGGTACCCTGTAAAGTTTATTTATGGTAAATCTGAAGCTAAAGACATTAGAATAGAGTAGAATATACATACAGTAGAATATACAGGATGCTGCAATAGAGACAAGGCTATAGCAACATATATGTGCTGAGGTACACAGAACATGGAACTAGAGACTTTAAGGAAGTTTGTTAGTGCTAGATAATTTTGTCTTGCGCACTTTACAGCAGAAGGAACACTGCGCAAGACAATGGATTTATGGTAATTATAAAGTAAGTTTTCAGAACAAAGACCTACTAAAATCAAAACCTTTCAAGAGGAAAACAGAAGATACCACAGTGCCTAAGCGGAAGATTGTGGTCTTTTAGTCATTTAAAAGTGTAGTTCTTATCAAGTGTTCCAGTTCTAGGTTCACCACTTAAGGCTGGCAGAACTTGTAGGCTTACAAAGAGGACAGAGACTCCCTTTTTACAGGGATTCACATGGAAAAGACAAGGGGTGATGAGCACAAGTTATTCCTGGGGAGATTCTAAGTGGACACAAGAGGAATCATAGAACAGTATGGGTTGGAAGGGACTTTCAAAGGTCATTCAGTTCAACCCTCTGTAGTGTGCAGGGACACCTTCTACTAGATCAGGTTGCCCAGAAACACATCCAGCCTGGCCTTGAATATCTCTCAGGGATGGTGCATCCACCACCTCTCTGGGCAAACTGTGCTGGTGTTTTACCACCCCCATTGTACACAGTTTCTTCCTCATGTCCAGCCTGAATTTCACCTCCTTCGAAACCTTTATCCCTCATCCTGTCGCAACAGTCTGTTAAAAAGCTTTTCCCCAGGAGCTCATTTTTCCCCAATGCGAAAAAACAGAAGGGTTCCACCACACAAGAACGTCCTGAGGGCAGACAAGCACCCCAAGGCCGAGCAGCCGGGAGATGGCAGAGCCATGACACGGTCTCTTTCACCGCTCCCAACCCAACCAACGGCTCCCACCGCAAGGCCCTCGCCTCGCTCCCCCTCACTCACGGCGAGTCTCTGTAGCGGAGCTCCCTGTCAGCCGGGCCTGCACCGCCGCCGGGCCTGCGCCAGCTACGGAGAGAAACGGACACGTTTCACCCACCGACCGGCCTGAACCGCGGCCATGGGCTGCCCCGGCCCTACAGCTTCCCCCGGGAGCCCTCACCTCGCAGCGCGGCCCTCAGCCATGGGCTGCCCCGGCCCCGCAGCTTCCCCCGGGAGCCCTCACCTCGCAGCGCGACCCGCGCCAGGCCCCGCGCCGCCGCCGCCGCCGCCAGCATCGCGCCGGGACACGGCCGGG
>JANRGW010030134.1:0-22856 GCA_024733675.1 Psilopsiagon aymara
CCAGTAATGAGTGGTGTCCCTCAGGGATCAGTGTTGGGACCGGTCTTGTTCAACATCTTTGTCGGTGACATGGACAGCGGGATTGAGTGTGCCCTCAGCAAGTTTAACAATGGCACCAAGCTGTGTGGTTTGGCTCAATATGCTGAAAGGAAGGAATGCCATCCAGAGGGACCTTGACACACTTGTGATTTGGGCTGATGCCAACCTTATGAATTTTAACCATGCTAAGTGCAAGGTCCTACACCTGGATGAGAGCAATCCCAGGCACAGCTCCAGGTTGGGCAGAGAAGAGATTCAGAGCAGCCCTGCGGAAAAGGACTTGGGGGTGTTGGTTGATGAGAAAATGAACATGAGCTGACAGTGTGTGCTTGCAGCCCAGAAAGCCAACCGTATCCTGAGCTGAATCAAAAAGACCATGACCAGCAGGTCAAGGGAGGTGATCCTGCCCCTCTACTCTGCTCTCGTGAGACCTCACTTGGAGTATTCTGTGCAGTTCTGGCGTCCCCAACATAAAAAGGCCATGGAAGTGTTGGAACAAGTCCAGAGAAGGGCCATGAAGATGGTCAGGGGACTGGAGCACCTCCCGTGTGAAGACAGGATGAGAAAGTTGGGGCTGTTGAGCCTGGAGAAAAGAAGGCTGTGTGGAGACCTCATAGCAGCCTTCCAGTATCTGAAGGGGGCCTATAGGGGTGCTGAGGAGGGACTCTTCATCAGGGACGGTAGTGATAGGACAAGGGCTAATGGGTTCAAACTTAAACAGGGGAAGTTTAGATTGGATATAAGGAAGAAATTCTTTATTGCTAGAGTGGTGAGGCACTGGAATGGGTTGCCCAGGGAAGCTGTGAATGCTCCATCTTTGGCAGTGTTCAAGGCCAGGCTGAACAGAGCCTTGGATGGCATGGTTTAGTGTGAGGTGTCCCTGCCCATGGCGGGGAGGTTGGAACTAGATGATCTTAAGGTCCTTCCTAACCCTAACTACTCTGTGATTCTATGATTTGCACCACAGGGAATGCAAATGTTGATGCGATAATGCCTGTCAGAATAACTGAACAGCAACAGGTATCAGAGATACTTGCCTTCTTTCCATCAACAGTGTAGAGCTTCTTCACTGGGAACTGCAGGATCTCAGAAATCTCATCCAGGAGTGTTTTGAAACTCCTGGCGTTTCTGCGGTTCAAGATGATTGAACGACGAAAACCACTTTCTCCATTCTTAACTAGTGTGATCTTCTTTGGTATTCTGGGGCCATGCTGAGCGAAAGGTGTGGAATTATCTTCAAGCTTGCCATCCTGAGCTGTTCTTCTCAAGGTACTGGAGGGACGACCGTTTCGCGGAGGGCCTGGCCTGTGTCTCCCAGAAGTAATGCTAATAGGTTTGACATATTTCTTGTCAGAGCAAAGGTAGCATCCTCCATCTTCTAGTTGGTCCAGCTCACTGATGCAATGTATTCCTCGTGGGGTGGTGATGGTCCGTACCCCAAATGGCAGTGGGACCCGATGAGAGAGGTCATCCATGAGTGCATTGAAGCTCTTGAAACTTCGCTGGTTGATGGCCATCTTGACTCCTGCAAACTGAGGATCTCCACTCTTGAAGAAGGTTATTTTTTTGGCTGGGAGTACCTTGGTGACAGTGCTTGCTCGAGCCACAGAGGTAAGGGGCTGCTCATAGTTGTAGGAGCTGGTGGTTGACAGGTAGTCAGCAGGTATCTGAGTCATCCCTCTTGCTTAATGGTAACTACAAGAGAAGATAAATAGAGTAGTGTTTGAGTCATGCAGAATCAATGCCTGACTAGAATGGGAGAAACATATGTTTTCCTCACAACAGTTTTACTATCTATGCTTGATCAAAGTGTACTAGCACAGAGTTACGAGCTCATTGGTCCTCACAGTTAAACCATACTTGTTCTGCAGATGCCAATGCAAATTCAGTCAGTGTTACTAGCCTCTGAGACACAAAAAGCATGAGTCAGACCCCAAGAAAAACCCACAAAACCTGATATTTGTATAATGTTGTCCTTTTCAGTTTTGTGTCTTCCTTGCTTTAATTTTGAGGTTTTCACTGAGACTATCAGAGCTAGTGATTATTTCAGTTTTATTTTTGCAAGAAGAGTGACGAGATTCTCATGTAACCCTTTAACCCCATGAAGCGGCATATAACAAAACCCTGCTGAATTTGTTCATTTAGTGACTGCACATTGTACACAACCAGTTCTGATTGTACCAAGGCGCAGAATAGCCTGGTTTCAGAGCAGCTCGGCATGGGCATTGGCATGTCATTGTGTTCTAAGGTAAGGTCTGAATGAAAAATCCATGGCAGCTATGCCAACAGGTAACAGTAAGAAATATCGCAAGACCTCTCCCAAAAATCTACAAAAAAAAGTTGGTTCTGCTAAACAATGGAATCTTTGAAATCAGCCCAGTAAGGACAAACCTGAAGAGAAAAATCTGCACAGTTTATGTCAGAGCAGCTGGGTTCTTCACTTTAAAATCTAAGCTGACTTTGATGTTTAAGCCTGGTTGTTGAACCCCACCTTTTGGAGCCCAAGTATTTTTGATGTCTTTGCTATGGTGGAGGCAAGTGGAGAAGAGACTGGACCCTACTCTTTCTTACTTGGCCTTACCAAATGCATTGTTTTGGAAGTCAACCACTAAAAAATTCAGACCATGCACTGAATGAAACTACTATGCCAAAAAATAAGACATGTTGGTTTTGACACGGGAAAAAACCCAATCACCACTATTTAAAACTGCTAAAATATTAGCTGCAAAGAGTACAACAGATGTCTATTTTGTTAGTATGAACAATGACTCTACAGTTCACTTTGAGTTAATTATTTAAACTTAAATGGAGACTCTCAAAATGGCATTTAGAGATGTCACCTTCTGACCAGAAGTTACTGCTCACATCTAGGCAGCAAATATTTTGAATTAGTAAGGAGTACAACAGCTTCTCTTGTTGCTTGCAGAAGATGGTTCTGGCAACAAGCACTCACATCCAACTTACTTTCCAAATTACGTTCTTAGTTGATAGCAGGTTTTTTGTCTACTTCAAAAAAAATCTCTCACAGTAAAAAAATTAGTTTAATGTTCACAAATTAGTTAGGAAACAATAAATGTATTTCTAATAGCATGTTTCCCTTAGTTTGTTCCCGGTTACACTTCATGCAGCAACTGAAAAAAGTTCTAGTTTCAAGAAAATTGTCATGCTACTTGCAAATTATTCTTTGGAGGACCAGTTTGGTGACCACTGTAATTCATGGGAGTTTTGTCACTGATTGCAGAGGTGCAGCATTCAAAAATCTGTAAATGCTGATTTTCTCCACATTTTAAAACTAACCCATCATTTTCGCATTGCGTTACTCTCAAGCGAAGTATTTGTGCACTTTATACGACAGCAAATTCACTCCTGCAATAAATGGAAGTTTAACCTCAGGTAGTTGAGAAAAGACATTAAGCACCATTTGAAAGATTATTATTTTGACAAATGTCTGCTTTTTTATATCCATGCAGACTGACAAAGATTTCAATATGATTTATTCTTTCCATGTACATATTTCACCAGGCGATTATTCACTTATTTATTTCCCAGGTAAAGGTCAATCCATCAGCCTATCTTCCATGGAAAAACATATCTAATTTCTCTATTTTCAACAGCTTTCAGAAGGGTAGCTTTAACTTTTTCTCCATGAGTCCCACATTAGAGCTTTCAGACATCAGCAGCATAATTTCCAAACAAATCCATTATCCAAATTGTAGTCCCTGGACAAATGGTGGTCCTCAATATACTGGCTGCATTCCCAGAATCTAACTGCTTCCCAAAGATTTATTCTACTATTTTTTTTCCAAGCTGTAAGAATTAAAAAAAAAAAAAAAAAAAAAAAAGACAAATTGTATCATATGTTCTGGGTGATAGAGTTGGTCATCCACCCAGGCCTAGATAGTATGTCTTCTTTTAAGAAGGAGTCTATAACGTAAAAAGCAAGCTTCCACAAAAACTTTGCATGAAATGAAAACAGTTCCTTCAGGGAGAAGTTTAGTATTGTCCATTTGAAGTTTCAGAATGGTAAATGGATTCCAATGCATACCTGGCAAGGCAACAAAAATGGTTATCTTGCCCAAATATATTTTTTTATAGATACAGATATTTACAAGAGAAGTCTCAATGCATATTTTCATACTTACATTGAAATACTTCATGTCTCTTGCTCAGGATGACTTTTTCTTATAGAGCATCCAAGAAATTAAAAATAAATGAACAAAACAACTAAATAAACCCAACACAGCCAACCAACCACCTCTAGGATCTAATGCACTGGACAGAGCAGCAAAAAGCATTGGCAAGTTACATGCTGTCAATCAAACTGTCCTCAAAATGACTGACCACAGCTTGGAGGGTTAATCAGGACTGTGTTTCTAAGGATAGAAAGAAAAGCTACCTAAGCTGCTGGAGAAGGCTTTCAAATCCACTGGGGCTTTGGGAACAGTTTGCCCAATCCTTCTCTTGCTTGTGTCCACGTAACTCAGGTATAAATCTGACTCAGTAACACTCCTTCAAAACCATACCAGTATAAGTGAGAACACAGTCAAGGCCTCTTTTGTAACATTTTCCTCTTGCATAAAGGCCTGCTGAGATCTGGAAAACTTTCTAGGGCCACCCTGCTCATCAGCTCACCAACTCATCAACAATACTTTGGAATCAGATTTACCTTTGGGGAAACTCCATGGAATCGATGGAGCTAAAGTAAAGATAATGGTAGTCCTTCAGAATTTGTGGACGTGTTTGTTGCTTCTCAGCTAGTTGATACTCAGTTATTTGGATCACAGATTCATAACAATTTTTCAGTGAAATGTTATCTAATAGTAAAGTCTGGTGAGTCCTAATTTACAGTCATGGTGGTAAAATACTGGAACAAGTTGTGCAGAGAGATGGTAGATGCACAATCCCTGAAGACATTTAAGGCCAGGCTGGATGTAGTCCTGGGCAACCTGATCTAGTGGAAGATGTCCCTGCCCATGGCAGGGGGTTTGGAATAGATAACCTTTGAAGGTCCCTTCCAACCCAAACTATCCTATGATTCTTAAGATCATGGCAGATGTCAGAGTCTTGGATGAAATAAGAAGAGACAAGTAACATGACAATGACAAATAAAGGGGAAATTACTTTTCCATTTACCATCATAGTTCAAAAGGACATCTCAAAATGACTAAACTACAGCTGGCAGGCAACTCACGCACTTTTTAACCATACCAAACCTCCACTATCCAACTTCACACAGAAGCAGCTCTAAGGGCATGTGGTTGAGCATTCATTAGGTGAACCCTCAGCCAAAATCCAATACATCTGCAGCACACATCAGTCTTCACCTTCTGTCCCTCACACAAAGCTTGTTATCTCCAAGGGGTTTGTTTGCAGCCCTCTCTCTATTGGGACAAAAAAGGAGAGAAATACAGGTACCACTCTGGAAAGAGCCTGAGCTGAGGCAGGAGAGCTGTTAAAGAACTTGACTCAGTGAACTGAAAACAAAGTCTATAACCACTATTGGAGAGATGAGAATGCTTTCATGAAAAGCATCCAGACTTGACTTAAATACTATAAATTATCCAGAGTCTACCCTGTCCAGCAGCAACAGTTCCAATAGTTAATCCCAGTTAGTGCTAAACACCTCTGCCGTTTTTCTAGCCTGAATATGCCTAGTGACAATTTTTGTGTGGTTTTTGTTGATAAATTAGCATGCAGACTTTTACTGGAAGTTTCTCTTACCAATGAGTAATTGTAGCTTCCATTTTTACAAAGTCATTCCTTTGCAGACAAGAAAAATTTACAGGTCAACATTACCATTTGGAATGGAGCTGGTTGAAAAATCCAAGTGTGCGTTGCAGGGAAATCATGAATAGGACTATTTTATTTGAAAATTTTCCCAGAAAAGGTGTGAGTTTCTGGCAATAAAGATGAATCATTATTTTGCAAAACTCTAACAATTTTTCTCTAAAAAGGCTCATTTTAATTTGCTCTGTGCCCCTTTGGAGGAAGAAAAAGGTATTTTAAAATGTCAAAGAGATCTTTTTAACAGGAGGTATTTATGGTCTGACCAAGCCAAGGTGTTGTATGGAAAATTATCAAAGTCGTGATATTTGATTCATAGAAGAGAAAAGCATTGAATTTGAAGCCAGTGAACCCATTTACATGTTATTATTTAAGAATTTTCTGGAAAAGAAAAAAAAAAAAAAAAACCAAACTAAAGAGGTAAATTATCTTTTTTCCCCTCAATTTATTTGTAACTTAAAATTACTTGAAGAGGATTATCAAAGTCTGTATAGGACTTGAAAGATACTGGCATACTGGAGTCCAGTAAGAGCCATCAAGATGATAGGACAAAATAAGACCACATGATTTGCAGGGAGAGGATGAGAGCACTGAAATCATTGATCATGGAGAAGAGATTTGGAGACATCCATATCATTGTCTAGGACATGGTATAGACATGGTATAAAAAGAGACAGACTCTTCCCAGAAGTGCATAGTAAAGCATTAAAATGTGGCAGATACAAGTGGCAGCATTCAAAATACTGTTTAGGAATTAGAGAAAATTCTTCATAATGGTGATCAAAGACTGGGGTCTAAGAGGTGGAGGAATATCTAACCCTGGAGACAATAAAAACTCAGTTGAGCAACCTCATCTATTGGGCACAGCTGTGTGTGGCTGGACCAGAGAACCTCCAAAGTCACTTCCAGTCTAGTTTATTCTGCGATATAGCAAAGGCTGTTTGCACTCTCCTTGGATCAGGCTCATGTGGTAAGTAAGATCTAGGTAAGTGTCAGTTTAATATGATCCATCCTCCATAGCAATCTGAGATGTTTCATCATCAGAGACATTTTCTGTGCTCTGTTAGAATACTCCACCTTCAACTACTTTAACATTAGCTCTTCCCTTTCACGATTACTGGATTTTCTTTAAAGAAAATTAAATACGAATTTATAAATGTGAGGCAGATCTTAGTAGATGAGGGATTTTTTGTGATTGTTTCTGGGCCTTTGGAGGGATGTGGTGGGGGTTTTGTTTTGGTTTTATTTTTGGTCTTTTTTTTTTTTTTTTTAATTAAAAAAAACCCCAATAATGTACTGTCTTTTCTTTATCAGTTTCAAACAAGTCAATCTTCAAAGAGCAGCAGTCCAAGTTGTATTTCCAGCTACATAATTCAATGCAAAGGATTGTGTTGCACTTAACATAGGTAACCAAGAAGCCTAGCTTTCTGGAGGATAAGAATTAGTCTCAGGGATCAGATTCACCTACAGTAAATCTCACTTCTGTTCTAGATGAGCTTTTCAGCCATCAACCATAGATGGCAAAGCAAGGAAACCTCTGAATTTGCTAAAAAAATATAAGGGTCTTTTTTCCAATGTTCCTTACTTCTAAAAACATTTATTCTGTAGACAATATCTCTACATCAGTCTCCATGGACTTAAATTATGAACTTAAGTCCATTCAATATGAAGTAAAATATAGTTGAAAAACATTATTCGTTTGCCAAGAGTCACACTCACCATGCAAATAAGAGGTCTATTTATGAAGGTGAAGACTAAAGCTCATGGTATCATAAGCAGTTCAGAGAATAAGGACTGAGCCATAAAGATCTGGTTACAGGATCGGAACCTCAGACAAAATAGACCTTGCCTAGCTTGGGTCTTCTATGCTAAGACTTCGTTCAGAATCCTGCGTTGTGAAATGTACTTTGTACTTAGGATGAAACATAAGGATAGTTGTACATGAGTATAACATAATAAAACAAGATGATGGACAACACAAGGAGAATGTGTTAGATTCTCCTAGTGAGCAATAAGAGACAGGGACATGGTGGTGTCATTTGTTATTTCTTCCCCTATGTATCCTGTTGTCTCCCATCAATCATTTCTTAGAGTTCCTCAATACAGTCATACTGTGAGAACTCCCCTGGGATGCGGTTAATCGCAGTCCACTGTGAAATTAAAACATTCTTCCACTGAAAGGAGAAGAGAAGCCCTAACTCAGAGAATTGATTTTCTTTTGCTAAAGAAATGTAGGATTTCTCTTTCCTAAAATGAAACTAAAGGCTTAAGAAACCAGAGGCAGAGGGGCCAGTTCTGCCACGTACTGTTCAACACCCAGCTGTGGTCTATAGAAGTAACAACTCTGTAACATAGTCCTGATTACAGCATCTCTGCAACAGCTTCCAACAGCAAGAGTTCCATCTAGGTGTTTCAGACCTCAGGCTGTTCAGTAATACCCCTAGAAGCTGTAGACAAGGCTTCTGTTTCGGAGAGTATTTCTAGTGCCATAGTCAGGCACTTCCTAAGAATACAGCTGTTTTAAATATCCAGGGGTTTAAGTAAACTGCACTGCCCTTTACTCACATTTCTGGCAATACTGGGGAAAATAACTTTGCATTTCCCTTTGACGTGAGCTTGAAGTTTTATGTCCAAGCTGATTTGCATGTTGTGCCAGGAAACTGATAAACAGTTGTGCTATTTTTCACATCAGGTAGAGAAGACAGCATGGCAAGATTGGAGCAGCTTGCCAAATTCAAACCTGGAATTGACACAACTGACTACGTGAAAGAAACAAGATCACAAGAACATACATGCATCACAAGGATTAAGCATGGGTTGAGCAGGATATTAGCAGTCCTTTTGCTTTCCCAGGAAGGCTGTCTGGTATGCATGTCTGTTGGATAATGTGATCACAGCCACACAAGGCGTCTGCTTCAGCTCTCATTCCAGGACTGTTTCCATCTTCAAAGACGATATTAAAGCTCAGGCACAAAAGTTTTCTAGACAACCAGCTGAGATTTCCAAGACTGGTTAAGGCATATACAACCAACTCTCCTTAACAACCTAAGCTTTGCTTCCTCATCTTCCTGTCTGTAAAGAGGAATCAAGAAAAAGGCTGAGCAAAGCTGGTTATGTGAGTGGTCAGCTATCGGTAGCAAAACAGCTGACTAGAGTGAGCAGCTGAAGAGCTAGGAATATGCACAAAAACCAGGACAAGGCATGCCTAAAAAATATTATCCAGAAGTCAATTACTGAGAGAGAAACTAAGAAAGTCACCACAAGCTTTGAAGAGGTTTCAGTCTACAGCTGATTCTGGACTTGACAGCTAAAGGCTGTATGTCAGTAGAAGAAACTCACTGGAGATTCCAGCAACTGCAGGCATTGGAGCCTTTTTTCCAGTTTCCATGCAACCCACCCCAATTCTTCTTCCTTAGGACAGTTCCAACTCTGTAAACATACAGGCGCATATGTCCCAAGTTCAGCATGGGGCTATCCATATGTGCCACAAAACAACCACTTGCATCCCACTGTTGACATCCACCATAAGGCACAAGTTAATTTCCTCTACTAAACCATCAATTTAAATTTTCCATTTGCAACAAATCTTTACTTAATATTATTAAACCTCTGGTATGTGACCTCAGTTCCTTCCAAATGATTATCAATTTTGATTTTCATTAGTACATTTTTGCACTGTAGAAATTATTTCAAAATATATTAAACCCAGTCAGATCGCTCCACTTTTCAATAAGCATAATCATTCTTTCTCACTTTTTCAATGTACTTATTACTGAATCTGAAGACAGCTTTTATTCATCCAACAATATATCTTCTAAAATGCTTTTAAATAATTTTCCAAGCCAAATTAAGCACTTTTAAAATCTGTTAAACAGTAGAAGCAGTCAAATTTCTCTGGCATCACGTATTTATTTGGCCTCTTGACTTCAATTCTTGTGCCATACAGCTGTGCACTTATTTCTGCCTTACATTTGTTCTATTATATTAGAAGACACAATGTCTCACCTGGAGTGACTCTCCTCTTTTGGCTTTGGGTAGTAGGGAAAAAAAACCCAGGGATATTATCCCAGTCCTTTCTCCTTTATTCATCCCAGTTAGCATTAGCTTCATTTGGGAAATGATACACTTGGTTTCTCAATTCATTCTCTAAAGTCCAACAAGTCAACAAGATCAGCAAAGCTGATATGTGTGCTTTCCATTTTTTTTCAAGGATTCCTCCACTCGTTCTTTTCAAATTGCATTTTTCTTTACAGTGACTTCCTTCCTCACTTTGAATCCTGTCCAAGCTTCTCTCCTATAATTTTCTTCAAGACAGATTTTTTTTTAAAGGCATTCAATAACTCAGCCAATTTTGAATCATTGTCCTCCTTTTTTATTTATTAATGATCTGCTTTTTCCGCTACTTTTGCTCTACCCCCAAAATTTACATCCTTTCAATTTTACTTATTTTTGACTTTAACTCATGTCAGCAGAACTTTGACCTCTCATCATCAAGGGTAACATTGCTAATACTGGTACGCCAGCCAAAGTCTAAATTTGGTGATTTCTGCAACTTTTGCTTGCTTACACTTAAAACACAATAAAACATTCTTTCTTTTCTCCTTCTATTGAATCTCAGTGCCAGATTCTGAGATCAGATGAGCCAGCAGGACTCACTCACTGGAGCTCACGAGATCTCTTGGGATTAGCGCCTGCTGAACAGCTGCTCTTCTAGGGCATTGCGCAGGAGCATGAAAGGACAATGCTTTCTCTTTGCCACCAGCTGTGTGACAATGGTGGGTATTTCCTATGTGCACACTCCTTCCCAGATGTGCTGGGGCCATTCTGGAAAAACAAAGTGTTCTGATGGGGTAGTATGGTCAGGTGGCTCCACAACTGCTTAACCTCAAACAGGGTCAGAAATATCAGATGCAAGAAGGGAGCAAGGACAAGGATCAGCCAATGCCTGGGCACTGTGGGACAAATATATTGTACCAGCACAGGATACTTCAGCTTGATATGGATGTCTGTAATGTCTCTATTCGACACAATCACTCTAGCTTTCCTTTAGAGCTGCTAGAAGGATATGGGGGCTTTTAGGCTGTTTTCAACTCATCCTGAACTGGATGTCTCAGATGAACTCTATCTTAAGCTCAACATGACCAGTTAGTGTGCACTTGCAGCCCAGGAACCAACAGTGTCCTGGGCTGCTTCACCAGCAGTGTGATCAGCAGGTTGAGGGAAGGGATTCTCTCACTCTGCTCTGCTCTGGTGACACCCCCCCTGCAGTGCTGCATCCAGCTCTGGGGCCCCAGCATAAGAAGACATGGAACTGTTGGAGTGAGTCCAGAGGAAGCCACAAAGATGCTCCTAGGGCTGGAGCACCTCTGCTATGGAGACAGGCTGAGAGAGCTGGGCTTTTCCAGCCTGGGGAGGAGAAGACTCTGGGAAGGCCTTAGAGCCTTCCAGTGCCTAAAGAGGTTAACAAGAAAGGTGGTCTGCTCTGTAAGAAACTGGCCAACATCTGCTGCCTCCCTCCACACCCTTTCTGAATGCCCTGGTACTTCTTCCTCATCCTCATTCTCCTGTTGACATCATGTTCCCTGTGATCTCAGCTGGTGACATCATTCTCCACATTCAGGGTAGCAGGTGTAGCTCTCCACTGCTGGGTCTCCCCTACCCTTCCTCCGAGCCATTTCCCAGATGTGGGTCTGCCAACACTTTTATCGCGGTTAAAAGAACACTTCCTTATCTTTCATCGCAAACATTCCCCCCCACACACTGCTTGCTGTGAATAACCCGCACTTGTATAACACTCAAATTCACAATCTCTGTGTCTTGTTCAACACCTACATCTCCTTCACACCAGATACACTCATCTGGATTGTTGCCAAATCCTACAGTTTCATGGCTGTAATCTCTCCAAAATCTCCTGCCATCCTTTCCTGCTAAAACACCTATCCGTTTCTGAGCTAGCTTATCTCAACCTTTATAAACTTTACCAGCTTTCACAACATTATGCAAGGTCTATTCAAAATCCTGCCTATAAGATTCTTTCTGCAATCTGATGATTTCCCTTTGTTTTTTTACATTTTCACATTTGCCCTTGCTACCCTCAAAAGCTTTGAAGGCCTTCACCTTCTCCTTTTGGCTCCTGCTTCTCCTGAAGATTGCCAAGGCTGGACAGGTCAGCTCACACCCCACAAGTCATGGAGCATAAAGTGTTCAGATACTATGGCAAAAGGTGATATATGAAAGCACAGGGAGACATGTAGTCCTCCTTGTTGCTGTGCACCTCCCTTCCTTGGCCTCATACCCATCCTAACACACATCTTCTAAAGCCTGTAGGAGTTAAGGCAAAGCTTATATAACACCACAGTCATTCCCTGTCCCTTCATCATCACCATTTCCCAGCCTACATCTGATCCTGACCTGGATTCAGATGAGGACGCTCTCCCATTTGTCCTGTCTCTCACTCAGAGGCAGATGTGATAAGAAATAGCAAGATTATTTATTAAGAGGCTTTGTATGCCTTTGATGAAGCTCAAAGTGGTAATATATTGAAATGGGTAAATGAATCCCCAACAAGAAGAGAATATCTCTGGAAAAGTACTGCAAAATACACCAAGGATTATTGGTGCTGACTTTTTTTCCATGGGTTGGCCAAATGCCACATTTCTCCAACTTCAGTGTTCACTTTGCCTGAACTTTAATGGCAAGGGCATCTGCCAAATGTGCTTATGGGCTTGCTGAGCTGTTCATGGAGGGCAAGTCAGAACTACCTCCCTGCAAGACCTCATGGCCAGATCTCAGTGACTGGAGATTGGCTTGTGCAGTCAAGAAACAAAGATGACACCAGGTGACTCAGGCTGGTCAGCTAATGCAGAAAGAATGAAATATGAAGAAACCAAGTCAGTAAGCAAAAGAAACCTGTGAGCAGTTTGTATAAACTTTGATGCAGCAGTGAATGTTCCCTCAAGTAGGACAAAAAACGTTCCACCAAACTGTTGCAATTTATTGAACTGACAGTAGTTAAGGAGTAGAACTGGCACAACGTGGCTCTGGGCCATGCATCAGGTCTGTCAAATAAGCAGATATAATTTCTACATATTTATTGCTCCTTTGTATTCCAGCAGTGCTCCAAAGCTGCTGCTGAGATGGCTGACAGTAAATGCACGTGTTGGGACATCCACATCACCAGCCAGCACTGGCTCAGGCTTGCTGTCAGGAGTAGACTTGCTCACCACCATGCTGTGATCAGGCACGTATGCACGAAGAGGTCACCTCTGCTCTCTGGATGCTGTAATGCAAGCCAAACTCCTTACTGGACAACATACAGGTGGTCCTGCATATGCCATCGACAGACATCCAAGCTTAGGTCCTTCCAAGCACATTGTGGATGCTGGGACGCAACCAAAGCCCAGCACAGAGGGTGGGCAGAAAGCAGGCAGCTTTGGAAGCCTGCAGTGCTTAGGCTTTCTCTCCATTTCAGTTGTATTTTCACAAACATAAGTGATAGTCACAGTTCCCAAAGCATCAGGCAGAACAGATAGATAACTGTCAAAAGGGAAACTGAGGTACTGCCAGGTCAAGTGACCTGCCCACTAACATTTATCTGGCTACAGGGACAGCACCAGAACACCACCTTTGCCTCTTTGGTCCTGATACAGTCATTTGTGCTACCCTATTAAAGCAAAAAAAATGAGTTCAAGCCAATTTCTGACAAAAGTGCATTGTTTCTGGGTGAGCTGCTCTGAAACAAGCATGGAAGGACTTGCATCATCATCTTGATAGCCCACCACTCCTGCTAAGCTTTTAAGTACACACAGGACTCTTCTCAAGCAATCCAGGGCACCAACATCAGTGAAAACACCTAAGAAAATAAGGCAACAAGCTTCCATGCCCTGCAGGAGGAGGAAGACTGAGGGTAACATTGGACAGCCACAAGCCTGCAGGATGCTGACAATTATGAGAGGTTTTAGAGAAAAGCAACAAAATGATTGAGGGGTTGGTTAGATGAAGGAGGGAGGAAAAAAAATGTTGAAAGCAGTAAATATACATTGCTTGGCCAAGTCATGCCTCAGGGAAAATGAAAGAGCTGGCAGGCAGGAGGGAGCTGGGAGCCAAGGAAGAAGTAGGATCTCCATTGTTAAGAGCTCTCAGCCCTTGTAAGTGAACAATGAGGAACGACTGTGTGCTGCAAGCCAGGAGATAAGTTAGGATGAGGGGAAGCTGATGAGTGTAGGCACTACACAAATAGATGAAATCAAGTCTTTTCTGAAATAACATTTCTGCCACCAGCTGCACCTGGGCCTTGATTTTCTCCTGTGTTTTGTATTCTCTGCGTGGTCAAATGTTAAGGCACTAATTCTTCCCAGGCATACAGAGGAATCGCTCAATGTAGAGCAAGAGGTTATAAATAGATGTGATGGGACAGAACTGAAAAAAAGGGTGAGGTCATTTAGACAAGAATAACCTTCAAATAAAGCAGTAGAAACCCCTTCTTAAAGGTTATTTAAAACTAGACTGGGGAAAAAAGAAAACTGGTTTCTGTATTCAAAGAAGAGTAGAATTTGTGGAAAAAATTGCACTGTGAAGGGAAGAGATTAAGAGATCCATTGTTTATCTCTCCAAAGTGATCTTTTAATATGTTAAAACCACTTAGGCTTTATAAGCAAAATTTTACACTTGAATGTGCAGTTAGTCTCTCCTTTATACTAATGGATAAAAAGTGACAAATTAATAACAACAATTGACAAGAATAAAATTCACCTACTGGCCAGTGATTCATGTTTCTCCAAGGAACAATAAGAATACGGCCATGATTTACAAGGGGATTAATTAAAGAACTGAGGGAAAGGAAAAAAAGCTAACAACTATTAAAGCTCCAAAGGCAAGCAAAGGCAGAAGGGTAGGAAAGGGAATAAACAAGATAAAAAGCAGCAAAAGATAGAAACATTATTTTGTGCCCTCAGTTGCTGCAAGGAGCAATTTGGTGGAGTAGAAGATAAATACCGATAAACCACCATCAGAACGAATTATTCATAGTGGTTATAGACAGACCAAGAACCTACTGTATTTTTGGATATTCAAAGCAAATGTAAATCTTGGTCCTGACCCTACACGAGGAGTCACAGAGATGCAGAAATTCCCATATCAGTAGTATGGCCACCAGGCAATATTTTTCCATAACAGACAGATGAAGACAGGTAGTTTTTGAACAAGAGACAACTGGGTATTGCCAGGCTCTTCTCTGCAAAGGCTCAATAGGCTGCTGACCTACGACCTCCTGGTAAATTTATATCAGTACTCTTTTTCCCTTCCATGTTAATTCAGTCCCTACAGATATGCCATGCTGACATTATGAGTTTCCTAGCATGATGTATAAAGATCATAAATGAAAAGCCAGGAGCTACAGGATGCAATTCAGTGCTCCGTACTATTCAAGGGGTCAGATTTGATGATCTAAATGACCCTTATATCATCAACTGTATGAACCTCTCTTCAGCCCAAGAAATGAATTCATTTTTTAATAGTAATTCACTGAAGAACTGTCAAGGGTTAATGACCTGAGGTTTGTATTTGCCAAAAAAACACAAGCTCCCCCCTTTTAGCCTGTACTTAGAGAGACTGAAGGGTTGCCAACAAAAGAAGGAAAGAAAAAACCCAAACAAACAAGCAAACAGAAAAGAGGGGGCCTTGTGGGCAATTTAGATCTTACAGAGAAAATCAGAGCAGAAATTCTGGCTTAGACTTCAACTGGGATTGTGGTGAAAGTCACAGTCTCTTCCATCAGGGACCAGGGCTGGTGCTAGACTGCAGCCAGCCTGGCTCCCTGCCTCGGCAGGGCTGCTTAAAATGGCCATGAGTCCCCTCCCCATACACAGGAGCCCATATCTTCTTATGAGCTTGATCCACTCAATCTCCTGTTGACCCTGAATAACAGCAGAGACTTTAAGTGGCTGCAGGGGGTTGTATTAGGAAAACTGGGATACAGCTCCGATCAGAAAAGAGACCTGTTTGTTTTGGAAGTTCCTCAGTAAGGACGGACCCAGAGCCCACTGCAAAGCCTCCCTAGAAATCACAAAACCAGCTTTTAGAAATCTTCCAGGGATAACATCTGCATTGCTCAACAGAGCAAAATATAACCACCAGCTATGGGTTGATCACATCAGCAACCTTCCTCCATAACTCTTATCTCCATGGACACTTACTTCTCCCACCTGAACATCAGCCACATCTGATTTTCCTAGTGAGAAACAAAACCGTAAAGAAAGGAAAACAGCTACTGAAAAAAAGGCAATCAATACTAACATCAGACCTCTTGCTGCTGCCTGCTCTCCATTGCTCCAGTATCTCCCTTGTTGCTCCTTTTCCCTATATTGATTCACAAGTAGATAGAGGAACAGAGAGCAAAGTCAACTCACCACAGTGAAGGTAATCCAGGTACATAGCTTTGCTCAAGTCAATAATCCATCCCAGGTCAGGCCTCCCTTGAGCAGTCACAGCTGAGATCAAAAGCCAGGCAGAGAAATCTCCCTGCTTTACTTTTTAGCCCTGCAAATGAAAGATGGAACTCCTCTACTCACTGCCTACACAGGAGGATGGTCCCCCACCTTCCTTCCTAACTCTTTACATCTCTCCCCTTCTTGCAGTATTCCCCTCTACCGTGTGCTCCCACACTCAACCACTTCTCCAGATAAAAGAAACAACAGGACTCTTCTGCCTAGAGTAGCCACTTGGAATGGGATTAGGATGAGCAGCTTACAGCTGAGCTCCATCTGCAGTGACAATAATTAACTGATGAGGTTTTAAAGATCTTTTTTTCTTTATTCCTCATACAGATTTGATGACTGAGAAATTTGCATCACTGTGTGGATTGTGCTGTCTGCTGACTGACAAGCCTGATGCAGTGTCTACTTCTGTATTTGAGTACAGAGTACGTCTGTATTCAGGTCACAAGCTTTAAAGGCTGGCTCCTGGTGTCAAAGCCTTTCTTGCCTTTTCTGATCACAAAGCCCATGTTTTAAATTTCCAGCCTGTGATAGGCAGCAAATAAATCAGATTAAATGATTGCAAAAGTCCCTCTCAGCCTGAAAAAAACCCTCATGAATGGCAAAAATAGAAACTCAGACTCTGGGAGAAGTTTCATATATTCCATCAAAGGATGTTAAGGGGCACCTATAAATGGTAATGAATGACAAAAAATCACAACCCCAGAGAGGAAAAGAGAAACATTATTCTTCATTCACCAGTGGAAAAAGAGGCATCTTCAAATTCTGGTATTTCTTCTATAGTCAGGTCAGGTGCAGACCCCAAATGTCTTAATGCCCAGCACAGTACCTTCAATGCTTCCTTGCCAAAAGACTCTCACGTTTTCTTATACAAAAACATTGCCTGGCCTGTAAAGCTGATGGGCTCTGCAGTCCCTGTTGATGATCATTCACCCAAAACCTCTTCAGATTGCGCTGAGACTCCAACCCCACTTCCTCATCTGGGCTTTCTTTGTGTTGGACCAAAAGCATGTGGAGATGATGGTTGCATGGCTGTGTGTCATCCCAACCTTGTACGGGGACACAGGATGGGTGGAAGCTACCTAACAGAACATAGGTGACAACACTATAGACCCTGTGAGACAGCAGCCTACACTCCCTGCTCAGGATGCTCCTTGGAGCACAATTCCTCACATGCTATAGCTGATGCAAAAACTTAGTCGTCTGATTCACCCTCAGGAGTAGTTCATTCTCTCCAGGGAATGAATGAAATCTGAGATGTTAGCTCTGTTACTGAGCCCTACCTCACAGACATCTAGAGTTAAACGATACGAGTGCCCATCATATAAGTGGATGAGCACTTTCCAAAAACTTTCTGTATCCTAGAGTAAATACACAAGTTAACTGCAGTACTGGATAACTACTATCAAATAATTGCTACTATTGTTTTGGTGGTGACAGGGAATCTTAATTGCAAATACTGAAAGACAGACACCACTTGGCCCTCTGCTTTAGAATGAACTGCTCCATTTTTCAGACTCTATTGACCATGTCTCATCTAGGAAGAACAACATCATATGCAAAACAAATAAATAAAGAGTTCAATTCCCGAGTTTTTACAATGAATCCCATTCTTACACCGCTTGAGCTATAGGGTAAATAAATAAGTTGTCCCTGCAGTTACTACCTACCTTCAGGTGCTTCTGTTTCTTCTGCATGAAGTAAAACAGGGAGAGACCTCAACCAGCTTTGAATTACCCTTGCAAGTGACTGTTGCCCCACTGATGACAGACCAGAGGCTATTTGCAATGTATTATTCAATAGTTGTAACCAGAGCAGAATCTAATTCGCATGATTTCCTCAATACTCCAAAAGACAAGGTTACAAGAACAGTGGTATAGAAACATTTTCCTTTTCTGTGTCTCCTGTTTCCTTCCTCACCCTGTCCCATCTAAAAGTTAGACCCCATTTGCCATACTGTTCAGACCATAGCTGAAAACAGGGCTGCCTTCAGACATGTGAGGACTCCACATGTTGCAGGCTGTAACTTCAGGCAGGTGTCATGTTAAATCTCTCAAGGGATTGATTGCTGCTTATCATTGGAAGGAGGGGAATCTCCCCAGCTTTGACCTCTGCAATGGTTTCATAAGTTAAAGCCACATATGATCAGGTTCACCTTATGCTGCAGTTGTTGATTTTTGGGTTGGTTTCTTGTTTTTCAAAAAGATTATGTATACAGTTGCTGAGAGTGGGATTTCCAGAACTTTTCTCCTCTGAGAATCCTCTGTCTTGATAATTAATTGTTTATTATCATTAATTGTGTTTTGTCAGCCTCCCTGGCCTTTTTTACCCATAAATACCTATGCAACTTCAAAGCATTAATGAAAATAGACTCAAGTGCAGAGGTGGCAGAGGGTTTTTTTATTGAGTGTTAGGGAAGAATGCAAGGGGAGAAAGGCATTTTGGAAAATGTGTTAGGTTTGAGAAAAATCCTGCTGGGAACATTTCTCAAATTCTGGGTTAAACCTTAGTCAAATCTACAGGGGAGAGAAAACAGCCAGGGTGGAATGATATTAACACAGATTGCTATGTTAAAAATCACACTGTAGGTCCAGCTCCACGTCTCAGTGCCTATCCTAACCCTATTTCCTCTCCAAATAGAGTCCTATAAGGTCTTGAGTGCAAGAAGAAGTGGTGATGCTCACGTGCCTTGAGAGTGAGAGAAAATGAAATGAACTTTCAGGTTGGCTGTGACACAGCAGCAGGTCATGCAATAAACCCAGGGGCCTGTTTTCTATTTCCCCTTCCCCCCATTAATAAGCATCTCCTATCTCTTAGTGAGTAATATGGCAGGAGATGGGAGAAATCTGCTGATTGACAGGTAGAACCTAAGCCCTTTGACTTTCATAAGGTCTTCTTTAGGTTTGGGTATTATTAGCACCTGCTTCTAATCCATTATTTAAAGATTTTATGTTTAACAGCTGAAATTGCCATGAGTGTTAAGTCTCACTTAGAAAAAGTGAATACAATACAGTTGGTGTTACTTTGGGCAAATTCGATGCTCCCTCTTCACAAAGGAATATAAGCCAATACCACATTGCCAGGAGGTGCTTGGCTTTCTCATAGGTTGTCCTCTGCTGAATAGGGCCTCATTTTCTCTATATAGAACTATTTTACATATACTGAAAGTACCTCTCCTGTGAAAACAAGGTGAGAGAGCTGAGGTTGTTGAGAAGAGAAGGCTCCAAGGACACCTTAGAGCAGTTTCCAGTGCCTAAAGGGGCTGACAAGAAATCTGCAGAGCGGCTTTTGACAAGGGCCTGTAGAGACATCAAAAGGGAGAATGGCTTTAAACTGACAGAAGGGAGATTGAGATGAGATCTTGTGCAGAAACTCGTCCCTGTGAGGGTGCTGAGGCCCTGGCACAGGTTGCACAGAGAAGCTGTGGCTGCCCCATCCCTGGCAATGTTCAAGGCCAGGTTGGATGGGGCTTGGAGTAACCTGGTCTAGTGGAAGGTGACCCTGCCCATGGCAGGGGGTTAGAGCCCGATTATCTTTAAGGTCCCTTCCAACCCAAACAATTCTATGACTCTGTTATTCTATGGTCTCGGTTCTGGCTTCCCAGAGGTACTCATCATGGGTAATTGTGCTGCCCAGCTTGCATAGCAGAGAAGAATCAGCACAGACCTCCCTGTTTGTTTCAGTTGTCAGTTACTGCTCTCTCTCTAAATAATTCCCAGAATAACACTCATTGCAGCCCCTGTATGTATGGTGATATGTCAATATTGCATAATTTCAGACAGACTGTACTTAAGGACTGGTTTGCTCAGATGATCCCAACTGTAGATTACCAACTTCTAAGAAAACCAGGAAGCCTAGGTGTTATCAAGACTATATGAGGACCTCTGGAGAGTCTAGAAACTTAAGAAATACAGCTGCAGGCAGTCATCTGTCCTAGCTGCAGCAGATCCCTCTTTCCCATGGAGACTAAGTTTATTTCTTTGCCATATCTCCTGTCCTTCCTCACCAAACACATATCCTACTTTAATGTTGCAGGGTCACTTGATAAAGCTTTTCATTCAATCCTGTGTTCCATAAAAATAGAAACACCCGAAATCCAAACAAACTAGGAAACCCAGTTCTGTCCTGAGATGCAGCTGTATAAATGCATTAAACTATCAGGGTCAGCATGAGTGAAAAAGAAGTTGCTGAGTTGCCCTCTGCTTACTTTCATAAAATGGCTCTGGATTTGCTGCTAGGGATGATGGAGGAATTCAGCCTTCAGCATCTGAAGGGATTGTCATGTTATTTATTCAGGATAGGGACAGAAAAAATAAACTGCTACAAGGTTACAGATAAAGTCAAGCACGCTGGATGAAGTTTATTACAAAGGTGTTGCTATCTCTAAGGTGGGAAGCACCTTTCTGACTCCAGCTAGCTGGCTTTTCTGAGCCGTGCCGCATGCAATGGCTCTGCTATCTTCTGCTGCCCAACAGCACCAAAAAGACTAGATCCACCAAGGCATATAGTGGGGAGGCCAGAACCAAGGGTCTCAAACTGCTAATCAGCTCGGAGATGTTTGACTGGCGGGACGGTGAGATACCTTGCTTTGGTCTGCTACAGAGATAACAGACAGCTGTGGAATGTTTGAGCATCTTCCTGGGCCCCTCTCTAAGACCAACCCCAGGCTCCCACTGGGACTGTGACCGCAGTGGGAGGTCTGAGCAGGACTCTCCATCATCAGCAACAATTCTGGGTGAACCAAAAGTAGAGCTGGCGATTTTCCAGGCTTTGCTGTGCTTATCTCTGCTGGAGCACAGCCTCCCATGTATCTATGCAGATTCATCTCTTTGTGTTTTGACACAACCAGCAGATGCACAGGATGACATCGCTGCCTGGTCTAACACCCCTGCCTTTACCACACTCTCTGAGCAGTGGGATCTGAGATTAGAATCTCAGGTTGTCACTGGGAGGCAGCTGAAGTACCACAAGCCTTGTTGGGCTATGGAGAAGGTCTCTGGCCATACAGCAGTTACACCAGCAGTAAGTAATAGTAAGGGTTTTCAGGAGTGGATCTTTTCACTCTCAAGTTGCTGTCCCTTGCAACAGGCTATACAATGCAGAGTGATGAGTGTGATGCAGAACACAAGGGCAAGAGATGATAGACCTTTCCTACTGATCTCCTTGTACCTGAAATCTGTAGAAGAGAGAACTACCTTATATGTTAAGGCATTAATGTATTACCACTAAGAGCATTAGAGGCTTAATTAGTACCATAACCTCCACACCCGCACCTACCACATAGCCAGGCTTTAAAGGGCTCCATCTTGGTAATCTTCTGCAGCTACACTGAAATTCAGCCATGTGTCAGCAACAGGCTTGATGTCTCCTGTTCTCCTTAGATGGTGCAAGCTCCTAGCAGGAATCAGCTACTTTGCAAACAGTTTTGACTGATTCCTACAGCCATACCATAATGCTTTTATTTTGAGATCTTGCCTTCAGTTCAAACCTACTTGCTGCAAAGCAGAGTTTTTCATGGCTAGTTTTTTCCACAGTTTCATCTGTATTAGTCTGAGTCCATCTGACCAAGCTGTAGGCATTTAGAGTAAATAGAGATCTTCCTTGAGGGAGATCTTTGCTGGGAAGAATTTGAGCCACATGGAGGTGGTGGAGAGACACCACATGTAGAAAGCTCCTGTATTCTGAACAATGCCTCTTTCTCTAAATCTGGACTTGGAGATTTGGCCCCAGCCATATCAGCACGTAGGGAATTTTTTTCCACTCATCCCAGGAGTTGCTTGCTACTTTGAACACTTTGAACTCCAAAAAATGCTGACAGAAATGATAGTGCTGAGCAAGACACCAAAACACCTGGTGCTGTGCAGCAGACTGAATGCTCTAGCACATGCTCTGCAACTGGGACACCACCTCTCCAGCTCACCTGGTCATCAGCTGTGGTTAAGCAGAGGATGTAGGACTTGATGCATCAGGCAGCCTTTGGGTAAATGCACCTTCAGTGCTGGAGAATGTCCTGCGTTCTCCAGGATGTATGCACAAACGACCACAGGAGCAGCTGTTCTGGCAAACACAGGGACTGGGAAAGCAGAGGTGTGGAAGTGTGTATAGTCTCAGAGTTCAGAAAAAGCCACCACTGATTATTTGGTTTAGAGAGGAGGGATAGTGATAATCGTGATTTGTTTCCTCCAAAATTTTCATGCATCAGTTTTGGAGATACAATACTGATACAGAACAGGAAGATGACATCGATAGCAGGAAACTAAATGATGCTTATAGTCATTTTCAGGTTGTCTTGGTTTGGGCTGGGACATAGTCAATTTTCTTCCCAGTAGCTGGTGCAGTGCTGTGTTTTGGATTTAGTAAGATGATAATGCTGATAACACACTGATGTTTTAGTTGTTGCTCAGTAGCACTTACCCTGATCAAGGACTTTTCAGTCTCTCATGTTCTGGCAGTAAGGAGGGGCACAAGAGCCAGGAAGGAGCAGAGCCAGGACACCTGACCCAAAGCAGCCAGAGGGATATTCCAAACCACAGAGCAGCA
>JANRGW010030135.1:0-12530 GCA_024733675.1 Psilopsiagon aymara
GGTCCCTCTGGATGGCATTCTTTCCCTCCAGCGTATCAACCGAACCACCCAGCTTGGTGTCATCAGCAAACTTGCTGAGGGCCCACTCAATCCCACTCAGATAGCAGGTTGACTAGCAATAAATCACTTTTTAAGTAACAGTTGAGTATCTTTTACTTGGAATGATATATCATTGGGCAAGAGTAAAAGATATCACAGCATTACATTTAAATGATATACAGAATGATTAATAATGGCTGAGATTTGGAGCTCCTTACTGGGTTTTTGATTCCGTACTCTAATGGAAGTTTGCCTGGATAAACATCAAGTAACAACTGATTCTGAACCTCAAAATGTGACCCAGTAATACTTACCACTTACGTTGTGCTCTAAACTTTCAGAGTTCTTCTGTGGGTCAAATCTTGAACACAAAGGGGCTATTGAAGTGAGCATGATTTGGTCAATTAACCTGTTAAATCTTTGTGTGCAAGGCAGTCAGAGGCCCACTGTGGTTTTGGAGAGGAGTTACTCAGATCCAGCAATTTACAATACGCTGAGAATCCCATAGAGGTTGTATCCAAGTAAGGGACTTGTTGGACTCCTGCTCCTCATGGAATAAGAAATCACATGGTACTCTTTTCAATTGGAAAAACTTATTAACATGTCTGCTGCTCCAGCTGGAGCATATTGATGTATGATAAATTGCATATATTACTTGTATCCATACCATTTGTGAAATATTTTTTCCCCTCCAGTTGAAACCACAATGACACTTAGAAAGGGTTCTTTATAATGCACCATCCTTGCAGACTGGAGAAATATTAAAGACTAATTAAAAGCATAAGTCACTAAAGTTGATTACAATACAGACTGGGCATGATTTCATGCAGGATTTATTAGAGGCAGCCAAGGTTGTAGTAGAGAGACAAAAAGGCTGAAGAGCTGCTATATTTAGGTAAAAAAAAACTAACACTTATGCCAAGAATCCCACGGAGAAGAGATGAAGGGTCAAAGTGACAGAGGCAATAGGAAGCACAAACCAAAGAGGGGAAATACTGTTGCTGCATTTCCATCACATTGAAGGCTTCTCTGAGGTGACTTACTGGAGCAAGCTAAGCAGGATTTGGTTAGAGTCAGTTATCTTGAATTGGCCAGCATGCTGATTCTTTCTCCTGATGTTCCCACTCTGAACATAGCCTGTATTTATAGCTGCTGGAGGCTAGTTCCTGTGAAAGCACTAGAGGTAGGGCAGTGGTGGGGAAATCACTCACATTGCTCAATATGGACCGGGACCGATGTTGACTGGGAAGAGAACTGAATGTTTCTGCCCAAATCAGGTGAAGAGATGTGTAGACACATCCTTTGTTTAAATTACAGCAGCAGACCTATTTTTTCCCCTTCAAAAATCAGCATGACGTGATAGGGTTTGTTTTTAATAACCCTTTTGATATCCTTGCTGTGTTGTGGTTCTGAGCAATTACCATGCTGCTTTTCCCTTCATCCAAAGCTTTCTAGAGGCTGATAGCAGCTTCACATTTTAATTCCTAGCACCATCTCTGCAGCCAGCTGTGTCATCACAATTGCTCAGCCATTCGACTCACTGTGGTTACTGGTTTGATGAATTACAATCAGGATTTTGATCTCAGAGCAGCTTTGCAATAGCAATGAATGCTGAGCATGACAAATGATATCTTCCTGAACCCACATTTGGCTAACTGTGAGAATTTCATCTTGCTCAACCACTATGTAGCTTTCTATCTTGTTAATCACAACTCTTTGATGAGAGGATTGTAGCCAATTGTTGATGCCCCTGGAACAAGTACCAGAACTGCATTTTACTGTACTTTTAAGTCCAACCTTAGCTTTTATTCAAAATCTGGTGTTTTCTCCCTGCATAGAGCCATTTTAGAATATGATAGGCTTGTCTCTTTGTCGCCTTTTGTTGTTTTGGGCTTTGCTTTTGGAAATGAAGTTGTTGCTTTACATAATTCAGTTAAAATTAACAGCTGATTCCTAGCCTGTTTCATTACAGCTCACTACTGCTGGGACTTGAGGTTTGACATTGCATGTAGTCAAGTTTGCAATCCTTAATTTACAGCTGTTACTTGCAAAAACACAATGGGTATTTGGTGAGGTCCTCTTCGTCATTCACTGACGTATACAATAGATGCAGATCTTTAATTTTTCATGGGGAACATAAAACTTTGGGGATTCTGACACAATTTGAGAGCTATCAAATCTACAAAGTCTGGAGATCTCATAGGTGGCAAGGGTGAACCCTTTAAATACTGAAGCAGGCTCTATGCAGTAGAAAATAACAATGAAGTTCTCCTGCTGTTCTCTGTGGACAGTAACCATCAGTTTGAGAGCTCCCTTAGGCACACCTCCTCTTCTTCAACTGTGTGCTTTCCTAACAAAAGAGTAGATTATGTGGATTAGATTGGCAAAACTGCCATATTTCTTCAGGTAAGTGCAAACTTACTCTGTTTAGGAAGTTACTAGCATTTCTGCTTGATATTTATAGTAAAATTTCATGTGGTGTAGGAGACAGAAGAGAGTGCCTTGAAACCCAGCTCAACAACTACAGCATGTATTTGTTGACATGGTGTATTCTCTTCTGTGACTCTTGAAGATCTTTTCAACAAGTGACATTCACAAAGATGATGTATTATTTTTTACTGTAGTTAATTCAGACTTTTCAATTGCAGAGCTCTACCATTCAGCTTGTGGATTGTAGGGATCAAGGTGAAGTTTCTGATCTGTGCCTGGAAAACAACATCAGCTGTTACTGCAACACTTATTACTGCCACAGCTAATAAGTGTTGGATGCGGCATGGGAGCTGTGGGAATGGTGGGGTCTGCATGTAAATTTTCCACTGTTTTTTTCAACACTGAATATCAAGTTTGAAGTTCAAGTGGAGTCATTTCTGCAACCATAAACAATGATGCATACTGAAAAGCTGTGCTTTTTTTTTTACATAAAAAACCTGTTCTACTTCAAAGGGTTTATTTAAAGCTGGGAATCAAATGGCATAGCTGTTGCAGCCTGCAGCTTAGCTCTGTCTCTTTCTTTCTTTGTCTTTCTCTGCCTCTGTTCCTGTGAGGAAATTAACTCTTACTTTGCTGTAGATGAAACACAGTTTATATAGTGTTTGTGACATAATGAGGGGAACAGATAAGTACTTTCTTATTTTGTGGTCAGCTCAGCAAATGGTGATAGGAAAAGTTTTACAAGAGGGAACAGGTTGTTCAGGTAACTGTGTATTCTGAGACCTGCATGAGCGAACTACATAGTTGGGTGGAGAAGACCATCTGGACCTACACATACTGAACCTCTTCTCCAGGAGACTAAGATCTGCTGCGTTCTGCTTCCCCTGCATCCTGTCTTCTTATCCTTCCATTCAGGTTGTTTTCCAGCCTGTTTGTGCCAGAGTTCTGTTTCAGTGAGCTTGCTCACCTTATTTCTCTACCTCCTCCTCATTGTTTCTACCCAGGAATGGTGGGAGAATTTGTATCAGTAGTTTTACTTGTGCAGCTTTAGTGAATGCAATTGGTGGACGAATTCCTTTAAAGTGAGAGAGAATCTTTAGTTGTTTGACCTGTGCAAAGCTAGGAGGTGGTTGTTACTTGTTATTTGTCTGTAGCATTCTCTCCCTCTGCTCTTTATTCTTTAGACATGGATTGTGTGCAGTGTGTCAGAGTAAATCAGAAGACGCAATTCTGATGCCCTAGCAGCTGCCTCCTGCACCAGTTGTCATGTTAATATTTCTAATCTATTGGGTATGCAGATCAGAAGTATAATGATGGCTGGCATGTTACATGTTTTTGACTACTCCTTACTGTTTTACACACTTTCCTGATGCTCTTACTGTCATTTCATTGTACCATGCTCTTTCTTCTCAGACATACCTGTCCTGCAGGCAGCAGCAACATCCTGATCCCTGTACTTGTTTGTGGGCAATAAAAGAAGATGCAGTTAGGTTTTGGCACATTTTATCCCAGCAGATGCTTATTCCGAGTTTTGTTTGATTCTTCTTATCCATGCTGTACTGTAAACAGCACAATCAGCCTCTTAATGTTCAGTTAGCCTTATGAAAGGACAGCCTTTTGTTCTACCTTGCCTTTTCATTAAATTTCATATCAGATTGAGCTTTTAGGACACAATGCAAAATCTGGCCTCTAATTTCTGTTAAGATTCTGAATTTGGAAGTCAACTGGCAGTTCTGCTGAGGGACAATAGGGCAGAACAAAATGGTCTTTGCCTTGCTGTCATGGTAATGGCAGTGAAGTGCTGATAAGTAGCAATATGCATCTATGTGAGTTAACTCCTTACATGTCCTTCTGGCATAGAGTTCTGGCATAGAATAATATTTTTCTTCTAAAATTCTGAATCCAGCCTAAGGATTTTAATGAGGAAAGAATTATATTCTCATATAATACAATGGGTTGCAAATGGAAAATGTTCCTTACATTCTAGAAGATTTGGGAACCATGGCTACAGATCTATTGCCTGAATTCTGTTACATGCAGTAGGGCACTTATACAAGGGATGACCCCAAAGTTGTCTTGGGTTTTTTAATTATGTGTGTATATATATGTTGCTTTTTCAGTTTCGTCTTCTGTTCTTGTAGTGTCAGCTCTGCCTTCTTTCAGCCCGTGAGCTGTCCTTTGTGGTCTTTGACAGCAGTAAGCTGTGTTTGTGCATTAAATCAAGATACTGCACACAGACGAATTTTGTTCTTGTTTTAGCCAGAGTGCTGTTTTAAGTAGATTTAATTTTGGGTAACTTTCAACAGGTGTTATAAGGTGTAGTTCTGCTGGAGGGTTGCCTCCAGTTCTTGATTCCAATAAAGCCACCATGGGTGAGGCACTTGCTGAGCTGGTACTCCCTCCTTGTTAAACAGCGGTGCTGCTCTCCTGGTGCACTGAGGCATGGGGACACTTTCCTTTTGCTTCTGAGGAATTTGGATTCTGCCATGTTGAGCTTCACTTGAGTCTTTTCAGAGATAAATGAATCTGTGCTTGGCATCATTCCGAATTAAACCTTGTTACCTTGGTAATTTCTGAATCATGCTGCTGGTGTATTTTCTGTTATGATCACTATTCTTCTAAAGCACACTGATGATTGATCAATCCATTGGGTTTTTTTGATACTTTTAGTTTCATCTGTCATTATTATCTGCTTTTTACTACTTTAATTCCCTGCGTGCTGTGTAATAACACTGAAGCTATAATCCTTGCATTTACTGGATTTTTTCCAATTTGATTATATGTTTCTGCCTGTTGGCCAACCCTCTTTTCAAATACTGTCAGCCATTTCACTGTATCAACAACAATAACCTCTACTGCCAAACCTCCTGACTCCGGTAGTTGAAGTATGATTCAAATTTGCTGCTTCCATTATTTACACTACTTCCCAGGTAAGTTTCATATTGAACTCCACATTTTGAAACCACCCTCCAAAGCACTGAATATTTTTGCTCTTCTCTTTTTCTTCCTGGCAAGGATTATCTTCTGCAGATGACTTTTGTTGAGTAATGTCCATATGCAAGGCCAGCCCTCTAGAATAGTCCCTACTTTGCATCCCTCCATTACACACATTCTTTCATTACACCAATGTAAGTGTCAGTTAAACTCCCACACATCTCCAGCAGTGGAATACTTACTATCAACTTCAGTGCTTAAGGGAAATTGTCTTGATTTGTGTGATTAGTAAATGACATGGTGCTCTTTACCTCAAGACTGTTGTTTGAATTAAGGCTGGCTTATTAGTAGCAGCAAGTACATTGCCATCTATAAACTCACCCAGCCCCTGTGGAAATCTGTTGTAAATTGGTCTTATTAGCAGAAAGGAGGTCAAGGGATGAAACAACATTTTGTACACCGCCTAAGACAGAACTCTTATGTAGAAGTTGGAATTGCCACACTTCTTGTGGAACACAGGGTATTTTGTTCAGTGGTGTAGGAGAAAGGATGGTAAAGAGTTTCTACTAAGCTTCACGCTGCAAAATTTGGAAGCAGATCTATATCTTTGCGTGTCAAGTTTCTTCATCTGCATCTGTTCTTAGCTCCCACGTGAGATTGATGAGGCACTAGGATTGAATCCACTTTAGAGAAGTGGGACAAGGTTTAGTAAATAAATAAATGAATTAATTAAAAAGACATGGTGCACAAATTAAACATTCTCACAGAACTGCAGTATTTGTATACCACATCTTCAAAGTTGGGGTCATTTGCTCACTGGACTCTGACACAGATTGAGTTTACATGTTTTAGAGTTGCAATGATGCAAAAGAGAAGGACTTTTTCACTAAATTTTGTTCTGTCAGTGTGTTTGCTTTACTGTCAACACTCTGAGATGTGACCTTTGTGTCAAAAGAGCCAGCTCTCACACCACCTCACTTATTTGTGCCTAGGAAGACTGGACTATTGGTTATAAAATGGAGAGTGTAATGTTCAAAAGCTCTCATTTTGCTTATGAGCCCGCAGATGTTCTGCTCGCAGTATTGAGTCCAGAGAGGGCAGCAATCTGCTAGAGCGACCAGATATTCCCTGTTCTTTTGTTGCTGGAGTTTCGGAGTGGACAAAGCCCTTTTGGAACATAAAGCAGTAAGGTGCTGGAGTCAGACTGTGGCAGAAGTCCTCTGGGGTCACTGAGAGCAGTTTTCCTTACAGGCAAGCAATGCAAGTAGCACTGTGGCTGTTTAGGTCATCCCTGCACTGAAGTTTTTCGCAGTCTAATGCCAGGCACCTGACTGGTGACTATGTGGCTGAAGGCTCCTGTACAGTCAGTGGGACACCTATAGCTTCCCTGACAACATAGGCACTGAGGGTGCTGGCTTAGGCACCTGAGTTGGATGCCTTAAGCTAGATGGTGAGACCAGCCCCTCTATCCCAGTGTCTAGTCCAACCACAGAACAGAAGTTTACCATGGCTGTGAACTAAAGGATGTATCTCTTCAGCTGTTTCTTAGTGTTGAACATATACCAGCATCCTGAATGCGTGGTGGAAGTCATCAAAAGGATCAGTATTAATACAGCTTCAGTGTCCAGGAACATTAAACTAACAGAGCTTCAACATCCTGAAACTGCAAGCTTCTGTCAGAAACTCTTTCAGCCAACAACATCCTTTCTGGGAGGTTGGCTGGTGTCACTGAGAGCCATCTCTGTGTCTTTCCCCTCCTTTCTGGATGCCCCCACAGGAGAAGGAAGGACATGGTCTCAAACAATCCCATGTATAACTATCGAATATTTTTTCTTCCTATGCCTTTCTACTATTGATGAATTAAGAACTTGTGCAAAAAGGAACGCCTTAGGTGGGAGGACTAAAGATAAGAAGCCTCATTGTTTACATGCTCTGCTACAGCCCGGACTCTGCTGCTGTGCACTGTCCCTCTCGGGAGTCCTGGGAAACGCAGTGAGGAAGAAGATGAGGTTGTTCACCCTGTATGTTGCTTGAGCAAGAATGGGCGCTGAAGTCAGAGTCAGAATCCCAGGACCTGATACATCATGGTGTATTGTTAGCTGTGTTTGGTTTTGGGGGGGGTGGGGTGGTGGTAATCTTTCTTCTAGGTTTTTGTCTCTCTATTTAATTATCCTTTTCATTACTGATTTCCTGACTTAATCTGAATGTGCATAAATCTCCACCATAGATTTATCATCTCTATAGAAAGCGCTTTCAGAGTGGTTGTGCAGCTTCCCAGAAAAGGGACACTGTTGGCAAATGAAGCTTTCAGATTCAACAATAAGCCTACTATTATGCTGATTTTTGCCAAACTTTCCCTCACTTCTTTCCCATTTACTACAAGAGCAAGCTCAAGGCTTCTTTTTGTCTGTTTTCGAACTTCAGTCACTCTCAAGTGTTTACCACCCTGCTCAAGTCCACTCACTCTGAAACATCAGACACTGTGAGATACTGCTGCATTGCTTCTGCAATCAGAAAACACTCAGGTTCTGCATGTTTCATTGAAGGTTCTAAACAGCCTGTTTGCCAGTCTTCAAAAATGAAAATCTTTCTTGGAATACTGTGCTTTGACTGTCACAGTCGTTTGAGGACATTTTGGTTTTTAACCAAATGTAAGATTTCAGAGCAGCAGTTGAAATTAACTTCAGTATAAATAATCTCATTGCAAAACAGATTTGTGTTTATATAGTATGTAGTCTGCATGCCCATAACCATTTAATCGAATTCAGGCCTTGTCTGAGCAAACATAATGGCCATTAACTTACATGTGAGTCGTGAATTATCCTGCCTGAATTTGACTTGTAGCTTTCAGAGCCAAAAAAAGCTGTCTTCCTTGACTCCTTTGCTTGGGATCCCACATGTAAATGCAAGGGCTTTTTCTACTATATTTCTGAATGTTGAATACAGCTTTCTGCTGATAACATGTAGCAAGACAGCTGCTCAAGGTTTTTGGTCTATTGTGACTGACTGTCAGAATCTTCACAGTTATCATGAATCTTCTTTTTCTTCTTTGTGCTGATATTCTGTATAATGCTCTCTATGACTCCACAAAAGTCCCTTGAAAGGACCTTCTGTCTTTTCTTAGCTTGGCAGCTTTCTCCTAAGCCAAGCATGTAAACATCTATCTCCTGAAGACATATCCCTGTTAATCACTTCTGGTGCTTCTCTTTGAACTTTTTTCTGTTGACACTGCAGTTTTTAACTGCAGCTAACAAAAGCCAGGATAAAATGTTATTATCAGTCCTTCTCCTGGCTTAGAAGAGCCATGTTACGTTTATGCCTCAGATTAGCAGCTGCTGTACAACACAAGCTATGTAATTTGCTGTTTTCCATATCTTCACCCTCAGATCTGTTGCCAGACCACTGTGACTATACCAGTTTATTTCCAAATTCCTGGTTTTAATCAATTTCCCCCTCTGGCAAGCTAGAAACAATTTTGTGCCAGGGGAATTTCAACTGATTTAATTTGTTGCCAATTAACAAACTTTTAATCACTGGTTCTGGTATTGAAACCAACAAACAAATGCATGCTTAGAGAGTCGCACCTCAGCTCCCCTCCAGATGCCTCTCCTCCCTGCTCTGAGGTTTCCAGTCCTGTCACTGCACATGGCACCCAGTCCCTTTGGGGAGCCAATGGGCCTCAACCAGATAGGTGAGGTGAGGCTTTGTGGCTAATGCATTGGGCAGGACTTAGAAGATCTGTGTTACTTCTGCAGCTGGGAAGTTCTGTGCACTTTTTCTTTCTGTGCTGCTGTCTCTTATCTGTAGGGCATGAAAAAAAGCAGTGACCTGCTTTGGTCAGTACTGTGAAACTGATTGTCGAGAAGCAGTCCAAGAGGACATGGTGTTACTGATGTAACTGAAGCCTGGGAGTCTGGCAGTCTTGTGGGAACAGTAGGTGTTTGAAGAAGCAAGGAGATGAGAACAATTGCATACGGATATATTTTATTACTTTGCCTTCCATTGGTGTTTCTTCCATCACTAGCCCCAGTAGCAATTAAGTGGCACCAGACATAACCCCATGTCTGTGTGGCAGTGTGCTCTTTCCCTTCAGAAACAATGAATTTACAACGGTTGTGTTATGATATCCCTCTGGATTACTGCAGCTCATTAACTTATGTTAGAGCATGACATGTCAATTTTCAAGGACCTTTTCAGGACAGGTCATCAGCTGCTGGAGCGTCAACATCAACTAGAACTCAGTTCAAAAACCCTTAAAGAAAAGGGTATGTGTGTGTGTATTTTTAGCCCTGATAATGTCAATGGTCTGGTCTGCAGGGAACTTTCACAAACTGAGCAGAATAACAGATCACAGTGCACGGAGGCAGAGGATTGCAAGAGAGCAAGAAACCATGAAGGCACCTTTACTGCCAAAGTTTGTGCAGCTACACCTGGAGCTTCTCATAATCTTTGTCATATACAGTGGGTTTTGGAAATTCCTTTCTTCTCTGTGATCGCATCAGAAATACAACCATACCTGTATAGGAAATATTGTGTGCTGAGAATTTAATGCAAAATTCAAAGCCAGTGCTCTGACCAGGCCACCTCGCTTCTAATACAGTGCAAAGGTTCCAGCTGGGATGTCTAATTGTTGCTGATTATCACTTTACATTTATCAGTGAATAACCTCTGCAGAGGAACTGAACACTGCAACATGTGTTGGCCATAAGGTTCACACTGCTATTTGGCATAAACAGGAGATGAGAACTAAACTCCAGGCAGCTGGTGTCCTCTTTTTGAAAATGTAGGCTCAACGTACAGCCAAATATACTGCAAGTCAACAGGGATTTGCACATTTGCTTCAAAAATTATGAAGCTGGTGGAGTAATGCTAAAACTCCTTCCATACCAGCGTCGAATCTGTGCACCTTGTCTGGAGATCAGCTTCTAGATATTGGCCCTTTATTCCTTACGAAAACATTGGCAGATGTTGCATCAGTCTCTGTACGAAGGGCTCCTGTTTCCTGAAGTTTTGTTTGAGGCAGCCATTCATGATCCTCTCTGCAGAATATTCATGATCCCTTCTATGTTCCCATTCCAGCCTCTGCGTTCAGTTGCTGTGGATGGCAGTTTCCTTGTGCCAGCTTTTGCATGCACCTGCAGGCTTCCTAAAGCTGTTATTCCTTCGATATTTGTTTACAGCTCAGCCTAGTACTTAGTGTTTTCCTCACTTGTGTTTAGTACCTAAGACAACTCATCCTCAAAACTGTCCAAATTACACCACTTCTCACCAACAGTGGTAGATAAAAAAGCCACAAGCAGGAATTAATTTTAGTGTACAGAGGGTACAAGGACTTTAGTGGAAAATACATAAAAAGTAGACCACTTAATTTCTGTTTAGCTTTCTAAATAAATTTACACTTCATCTTAAATAATTACGTCGCTGTGTTTTAAAAAGTCAAAAGTAAAGATACAGAATGAAGTTGCAGCTTAGGTTTTTCTTCCCACTATGCTGTCACACAAAAACCTAAGCTATTTCTGGCTGTTCTTATTTTTAGATTGTTCTTCATATACCATCTACTGTCATTGAAATTAATGAGAAAATAAAAGGAGTGACCTTTGTCTGAGCACACACAGTTTATGCATGAGCTAAACAGCAGGATCCTTTCTCATTCTTCTTGTTCCCACATTCTCTTTCTCCCTGCTGTCCCCCATCCAGATATAATTTGTAAAGCCTTTAAAGCCTTTCATCCTACGTGTTTCCACTGTGTTTCTTTAAAGGAGTCTCAGGTCCATGATTCACGTCCATTCTCTTGTACTAAAAGGTCAGCAGCACCCTTGTTTTATGAATATAATGCACTATTCTCTTGAACTTCAGAATCGTTTCCCGAACTCCCAGGCAAAATACAGCTCAGGTTGTGGATAAACACCAGCAATGCTATAAGAGCACTCTCAAAATGCAAATATAAGCGTAGACATTCAAAGTTACATTGTTCAAGGCAAACCAACATTTACTGAAGATCTGAAGAGCCTGGAAGACATGATTCCAAGTGAAACGTTAATTCTGAACCTGTGGCTTCACCAAAACTTGACTATCTAATTCATGCCCAGCTTTCTGCAGTAGGTGGATGAGTCTGTTCAACAGATTCTCATCCCATGAAGCCACTGCAGCTGAATAGAGTAGAAACTGCTCAGCAAGGTTCACTTTGACACCCCCATCAGAGATAACTGTGTGTCTATCACACTGAGGTGGTTCTCTGCCAGCCCACCTGCCTGCCATGAGGCAATGCTGCCAGCTCTGCCTGGTTCAGAGTGTGGGTTGGCTGTGGACTTGGTGTAAATCTCACCTGGAATTATTTTCTGTGCTGCAGTTTGTGAATCCTAGCTTGAAAATAATAAGAACTGAACGCTGCCTTCGACCTGTGTTTGAAGGTGAAGAAGTTAGTTTTGTGGCTGAAGGCATGGAGTTCAGGTAGAGGTGTGTTATGACCAGAAAAGTCTTCTTGGCATTAGCAGGAAAAGAGGTATGCTGTGATGTTGATAGGAAATGCGATGATTTTCCAGGCCTTGCTGCTCTCAATAATGAGAACGGATATGTTTGGTGAGGGGAAATGCTGATTGATGGTGTAAGACACCAATACTGATAGTAAATTCAGATTACAGTTGTTTATGGAAAACGTGCTGATTTTTTTTCAGTTCAAAGTGTGTGGTTGTACCTCCACATTCTAGTGTTTAAGTGGATGGGTATTTATTGCTCCTTTAGCTTTGTGTTAACCATGCCCATGTATTTTCTTTGGAGCTTTTCGGACGTATTTTAAAACATTAATTCCTGAAAACGCTATCGGTACATTTTTATGTTCTGGTTGTTTGTCACGAGTATTCACAGGTAGGAAGACTCATATGTTAGCTTACGTTGCCTGCTCGCTCTTGCTTACTGGGGAGTTCTTGAACATGAGCACTACTGGTGCCGCTGCACGTCCCGGGTACCCACCCAGCTGTATGTAGTAAGAGGAGCACACATAAGCGATGCTCCCGCTGCAGGAAGTGCTGTCTCCGCCCGGCACCCGGGAAGCGCACAACACGCGCTGCGCTGCCGGAGCCGTGCTCCGGGCACGTCCCGGTCCCGGCGCGGCGGACGTGGGACGCGGC
>JANRGW010030136.1:0-32050 GCA_024733675.1 Psilopsiagon aymara
CGCAGTTCGCCCCCCGGTACTCTCGTCGTACGTTGCTGTGCCGTCCCCATCCCCTATACCGGCTCCCTGCATCACCCGCTCCTCAGTCCCATCTCACCGTTCCCCGGTCGTGGCACCGTTTGCAAGCCGGAGGGGTTTAGGAGTTCCGTCGTGGAGACGTTCCGATGCTGGTTAAAAAACTTTGGCACAAGAGCTCTTTCAGGTTGACCACCTGTACACTGCAGGCCATTGAATGGTAGTGCCAATAACTCAGACTTAATGCATCTAAATGCAAAGAAATAGCTATTGCTGGGGAAAAAAAAAAAAAACAAAAAAACAAACAAACAAACAAAAAAAAACCATCCAGATGCAGCAGTTTAAATACTTGTGTTAGTCCTCAAAGATTTCCTCTCCATGCACAGGAACAGCATATGAATTTACATCATCAAAATCTCAAAACCATGAGAAAAACAGGGAGCTGCAATTGCTTTTGACAGTTCAACCACCCGGTGACTCAGAGGTTTGACAAGTTGTTCACAACGATGTGTGAAACACCCTCATTTAATTCTTTTTCGTTTAAAACAAAGTTAACAACAACCAAACAAAAAGCCAGCGGTGTGGAGCAGGAGAGAGCCATGGGAAATGCCAGAAAGGCAGGAGGCAAAAGAGCTCACATGAGCCCCAGCAAGCAAGGGAGTAGCATATGACTATTCCCTGGCTGCCCTTAACATAATGAGGCCAGACCCACACAGTTAAGGATGCTTCAATCCTGAGTCAAAAAGAAAACACAAAAGCTTCTCAGTTTGAATTCTGAGGGCAGATTTTCCTGCCAGCTCTGCCCTGCATCAGGGTCATCAGAAGGAAAATGGAAGAGTATGTGGGACAGGATGGGGTCCCCTCCCCTGGAGCAAGGTAAATCTCAGCAAGCACTGCAGAGCTCTGCAGTTGGACAGAGCCCAAGCAAGGGGCACAAATCACAGGAGACTGAGCTGGTGCACCAGCAAGATGAGCAAGAGATCAAAGTCAAGGGAGCTGCATTTTCTCTCTGCTTTTTCATCGCCTGGATTCTTGCAATTGGAGGCTAAATGAAGTTGAGTAGCAAGGATTAAAAAGGGAAAGCAAAATAACGGACTTTGTACTTCATCAACATCCTTTGAATGCTTTAAAACATATTCAAAACCTGATTGACTTGGCCCCATATACATGAAAGATGTATCAAAATCATGTTCAGTGGAGAAACCTCTCCATTTTCACAAGAATTGCTACCTCCAAGCAGGCCTCCCCTAGAGCATCAAAGAAATCAGAGTTAAAGGCATTGGATAAAAAGAAGAACCCACTGAGAAAGCTCTCTCCACCTTATAAAAACCACGAGGGAACAAGAAATCAGGAAGAGTGAGTGATACAATCAGCATTAGAAACAGTACCCTGCCTGAATGGCTCCAGGTCTGGACCCACCTCTTCTCTTTCCCTCCATCTCCTTAACGGCATGTCTATCATTTCATACACAGTAACAAACCAGTTAATCCCCGCAGCCATCCCGGGCAGGGGCTAAGGGGTGACAGCATCGCCACCTCGGCTCTTTTCAAATAGAACGGACACAAAAGCTTCTGCCAGGCACTCCGGGGGCCGCTGGCAAGGCAAGGATCCGGCATCCTTCTGGCACCGCGACTGCCCAGCCCCACTGGCAAACGCACCTTCTCTTGGGGCCCAAAAGGAAGCACAGAGCTGACTGAGAGAAAGCTACAGCGATTTTTAACTTCCCTTTCCTGAACTGCTCAGTGACATGAATAAAACGTTATCATGATTAAAAAAATGAGCGAGAGATTCCTTTGCTGCCTTAATGCCACTACAGAGGGCTGTGGCAATATAAGCTGCTTTATTACTCAGGTAGCGGTGCATGATGGAGAGGATGGGCACACAGATGAGGACCTGAAAGCAAGTCTCAGCCTATCAAAACCATACAACTGCTTAAACCCGGTTTAGTTTATCCAATATAGCCACCAGCCAGAGACTGGGAGCATGCATATGAGTGCGTGCCACGTGCTGGGCCGAAGGAGCTCTACAAAGCTTTTTCTCTCAAAATCGACCTTGTAAGTTAAAAAAAGCTTCAAAGGAATAATAAGCCATCAATACCACAGCCTGGTCTTTCTCTTACAAAGATACACACTTCTGCTGGCGCAGAGGGCGAGGTGATCAGGAGCACATTTCCCCCTCCCAGACGTGAGTCATGTCCCTGCTGTGACAGACCCTTCTGCAATCCCACCCAGCCCCTCTCTGCTCCCAGCTAAGTACATTGTGTGGGGGCTACATGCTGGTTCACTCGCCCTTACAGGACTTCAGATGAGAATTCATGTTTAATTAAGTTGTTTCCTTGTCAACTTAATCTCTACCACCCCCATTATCCGTGCCTGCAGCGACAGCCCTGGCTCTGCACTCCGTGTAATCCATGGCCATCACTGGGATCAGACCTCATGCTATTCCTGGCCATTCCTCTCTGTTAACTACAGAAAAGTTTAGGTTGTTCCGAAAGAAAGGGGTGCTGCGTAGCGCCCAAGGGGAATACAGCTTGAGCTTGGGCCCAGGAGGGGCTTTGTTTATCTGTAGTGACCCTCTGTGTAGTGAACTCTGCAGTGAACTCAGGGTTACAAATGAGCTTTTATGCTTTTATTGCACTAACTCGGTTTCCTATCAGCACTGACGGGAGAGGGGGGTTACAAAAGGTTATCAGTGTTTTGCATCTTGCAAAACTGGAAAATATCAATTTCCTGCAGACATCAAGGCCTAGACTGAAAGGTTCACTTGGAAAAGCTACACCATATAGGTTGTATGAACAGTTTTTACATATACACACAGCAACTGCCGGCACAGAACAGCCACTGTCCAAAAGTCATGGTAACAGCACACCCAGATGATGCAACTGCATTTTCATTCCCGTTTCTTGCTGTATCTGTATGTGTTTCTTTCACATCTGTTTTTCCTCTTACTGCTCCTAAGGTCTACAATTCACGTCTATCTCCAGAAATTTCAGTTCTTTACTACGGCATCAGTGAGCAAACCAGAACTTGTCATTATTGCCACAAGCTAGAGTCAGGCTGGTAGCCTCAGTTCACAAGCTGGCTCCCCACTCCCAAGAGAGAAATCACTGATGGCTGTCAGACACTAACATTAGGAAAAAAGGCAACTCCGTCAATAACCAGAGATTCCCTTGGAAATCAGGATGCTGCACATTCTGCCAATGAAATGCCTCTATTTCCGCTTCATTTGTCTTTCCCTCTTTCCTTTTATTCCTTTTCCCACAGCTTATTTGCACACTCCTCATGTTCATGACACTTTGGGTAATACCCAGGTGTGGAACGAGATGGGGCAGGTGCTGGGAAGTGCCTGGAAATGAAGCTGTTCCTGGAGGGCCTAGAGTTGATACCCTGAGACAACTATTCATTCTTAGAAGGGGGAATATTCAAGCCGTGGAAAGACACAGAGTGATCAAGTGTCCATCTAGCACAGTTATGAATATTTACTATTGAAAGAACAGTTTCTGTAATTATAAATATATATATAAAATACAAATAAATATAAATAAGGTTTTTGGGTGCTAGCGATGGTGGCAGAGAGACACCCAGTGGCTGGGTGCAACATAAGCAAGCACCAGCCACATCTCCGCTGCCTCTGGGTGCCCCCCAGAAGGCAGGCCAAAGTGTTTGGTGAAGGCCAACACAGCTTTGGGGCTGGTGAGAATAGACCCTCTGCATAAGCTGGGGCAGGACAGCACCAGATCTCACAGCGTCACATGGAGCTGTGTGTCCAGACCTGAACGCTGAAGAGGATAGGACTGACCTCTGGGCTGCTTTGGCTCGCTGTGGAATTGCAAAACAAGAAAGACAATCACTCTGAGTTAAAAGTTTGGGTTTTCTAGCCTAAAATATCATTTACTTCTTTCCAAAGATTATTGCTTCAGTTTCAAAAGAGCAGGTTTTGTTTTATCTCATTGTTTTGCTTTTAAACTCAAAATAGCTAAACTGGACTTGCAAGGTTCAAGGACTTTTCACAAAGTCAGACCAAACTCTGAAAGAATAATGTAATGGCAAATTATATCAATAATAATAATAATAATAATTCAGTCTTGCTTATGACCATGCAGGTGCACTAAAGATAACACAACAGCAAGCCAAGCTATGCTCAGCCAAACCAAGATCGGAAACTCTTCTTGCCTTGCAAACCAACCAGGGAATCATATAACCCCAGAACGTTTTGAGTTAGAAGGGAACCTAAAGCTCCTCCAGTTCCAACCCCCACCACAGGCAGGGACACCTTCCACTAGAGCTGCTTGCTCCAAGCCCCTGTGTCCAACCTGGCCATGAACACTGCCAGGGATGGGGCAGCCACAGCTTCTCTGGGCAACCTGGGTCAGTGCCTCAGCACCCTCACAGGGAAGAACTTCTACCTTATATCCAACCTAAATAGCCCCTGTTTAAGTTTGAACACAAATCAGCAGTTTTCATCCAAGGAGCTGCTGCCACAGGCACAGCCAGGATTAGAGCTGAGGCTGCAATACGTGGGGTGGATACTGTGCAGATCCACAGTGCTGGGCACGCACCTGCTGTGATTTTTCCACCCTCCAGCAGCAACAGCTCAGCATTCACTACAGCAATCCACATAACCACATCAGAGAGATCCAGAGGAAATATCAACAAGCTTTCAACACGTATGTGCAAAAACCAACACTTACATAACGAGGAGGAGCTTTATCACGCAGCGAAAAGCAAAACATTTTGCTTTTCATTACTAGAAATGTCGTGCTTGGTTTTGAAGCTCCATCGCAGAGCAGATTTAGGAGAGGCCAGTTCAGGAGCCCCTGCTAGAAGGCCGGTCCCATGCAGCAGCACCCTGAGGGCTGCCCTAGCCGCAGGCTGCCGGCCCCAGCTGCGGAGCACCGCTTCACCTCAGAGAGCCTCACCAGCCATAAAGACTCACAGTTGATCAGCTTTGTTTCTACTCTGCTGTCCCGCAGGGAAAGCTGCATTTTAATAAACATGATGATAGTTAGAAACAGACTTCTTCAAAGGGCTTTACAAACATAACTCAATCCTGGCATCACCAGGGGACAGGGAAAGAGGTGTTTGTACAGATGAGGGACAGCGGGCAAGGGAGGTCAGGCATGCTGCCTCCGCTCAGCGCATCCGAGATTCAGGCCTCGTCAGGGGACTCATTAGCTCATATCCACCTTCTCTTACCATACCAGCAGCCCACAGGCCACCCTGGGCCACCTGGGGAGCACTCTTTTAAGTGACCATGTGCTGCCCAGGCCATTGCATTCACTCTTCAAGCAGGTACAAAAGCATGCAGCTCCTGAAGCCCCACGGCTCCCTCCTCGTTCCCTTAGCCTGTGCTGCAGCGTGGTCCCTACGGGGCGAGCATCGCTGGAACACCGGAGCATTAAAACCAAGCACGCCCCGCAGCAGCGAGCAGGGCCTCCCGGGCGCCCCAGCCAAAGGTGTGGCTGGGCGGTGGAACCCGGGGCCCCACGTCGGGGCCGGGCACTCGCTCAGGCGGCTTCTCTGGCAAGAGGTGAATGCTCGCCAGGCACGGGCAGCTCGGCGCGCTAGGACACTTGCGCGGCCGCGAACCGGGGATCTCTGCACTGCGAAGCGGCAGCGCTGCAGCGGCGCCACCGCACTAAAGCGATCTCCGTGCGCCCGCAGCGCCCCGTGGTTCTCGGGATCGCCCGCGCCGCCGCACAGCCCCAAACGGGATCCCGCTCCTCTTCCGCCCGCAGCGCCCAGAACCCCGCACAGGGCTCCCGTTTGCCCCGTCCCCTCCTGCTTCTCACGGCTGCTTTTTCACCTCCGGGTGAACGGAGCCGTCTGGAAGGGGCTCGTCCGTGGCTTCGGGGAGGAGAGGAACGCTGCGGTGCAGGTTTCTGCAGGGCTTGCACCTTCTTTTGCGCAAGTATTTGCTCTGGGGGACAGAGGCTGCAAATCCCACGAGTTCACTGCTTCTTGCAAACCATGAGCTCAAGTGAAGATGGAGCTCACGCACACAGCCAGCACACAACTCACATCTGCTTGTAATGCAGAGGAGTGATTAATTTCTGTCTTGGGATTTGTCAGTTTTCCCTCTGGGTCATCTTACATTCACACTGTTACAGAAATTCAGAAAATAGAGTAATACAGAGAAAACGTTACCAAAACCCAGTGGTACTGCGTACCTCTGGAACTGCCTACCTAGGCAGGCTACTGCAGTAACAAGTCCTTTTACAGAGATGAAAAATAGACATTTCAGCAGACTTCCTGCTTAAAGTGAAAATTTCTCAGCCTAAAACTGTTCTTAATTAACCATTTTTATATCTGCTGAAGGAAATCGAATTGACTGAAAGTTAAAAAAAGCCAAAAATTACAAATGGAAGAAAACAAACCTGTCTCGTGTTTCGTGCTGTATCCCAGCATTGCCTGTGTCCTGGAATACCCTCCTCCTAAAAATTTTCAGGACATGTAGAGCCTTTTATAATGGATTGAAACATTTTATTGTAAAGTTTTCTGGGGAAAATGGCACATTTCTTTTTCTCCGCTACCTTCTGTAGGTGCTTTGGTATTCCCAGGTCCTTCTCACCTCCCTCAAATCCATGGTCCACAGGCTGGGAAAGACGACTGTTTCTAACCACAGAGAGAAATGGAATGGCTCTAAACTACTTTTTAGAAGAAACTTAACAAAGAAGCAGCCTTTAGTTGTTTCCCTCTTGTCTGCGCTCTCATCTCACAACTATTCTGGTTACTTTACGACACTTAAACACACTCAAATGTATTTATTTAAAGACACAGTTATCAAAATAGTGATCTCTGAAATAAAACCAGCTGGAAATATAAATAACCATATCTGCAGAACCTAAGTAGTAACACTTCTCCATCCCTACTCCCACTCTCTTTTACCCAACCATGGATCTCTTCCTTCCCCTTAGTCGTACTTCATCCAGCTTCTTGATCACAGGGCCAGATTTTTTTGACGTAGCTGCATAGCTCTTTAGTAGAGCTTGAAATAAAGTTTCAGTATCTGGATGTGTGCTAAGGAAGGCTTTTTCCAGCACGTACAAATCAACTCCTTTATCCTCTGGAAGTCCTGAAATAAAACTGAGTCCAAAGTCTATCAGCACCAAGTCAAGCTTCTCCACAGGTGGCCGCAGGAGTATATTGGAAGTTGTAAGATCCCCATGTATAAGATCTTCATCGTGCATTCTTGCTAACACCTCACCCATCTTCTCTGCCAAGGCAAGCAGGCTGCTGGTGTCCTTCTCACTCCGCTGTACAGAATTAATATGATCTTGAACAGTAATTGAGCCAACAATATATTCAAGATATATGGAGTTGGTGACATAATCCACGAAGTAGACCACTGGAGCTGAAATCCCTATTTAAAAGGACAAATTAAATGCTGGCAGTTAATTTACAGGATTTGCCAACTTTTAACAACAAAACACAACCAATACACGCCACAAGCAGAAATGCCTTTAAGTCCTGAAAAGACTTTTTGTCACCCCCAGCCACTGGTAACCCCATGAACCCCCAGCCTTAAAGCTAGTTGGCAGCTCGAGCTGGCACCAGGATCAGCCCATCCTCGGATGAGACTCCCTGGCACACCACACACAGGGGCTTTCTGGCTGAGGACAAGCTGTTTTCGGGGGCACCCCGACAAAGCAGCGCAGGACGCGAATGAACCCCCTGCATCCTCAAGGATGAAGCAGGAAGGCCATCAGGTGTCTGCTGTTTGCTCTGAGCGCCGCGCAGTGCCGAGAGGACCGAGGTACCGGGGCCCGGGGGTGCCCGCCCCCGCCTCACACCGCCCCGGCTGCCACCCCCTCAGGGCAGCCGCCGCCGTAGAGCAGCCCCGTCCTGGGGCTGTTCCCCTCCCTGTGATGCCGCGGCTGCCGCCGCTCTTAGGCCGTTCCCGCATCAGCGTAGTCCCCGCCTGAGGGCAGCCTCGGCTGCCGCCGCCGCTCGAGTGATGGAGTCTGGGACCCCCGCTCGGCAGAGGCAGGTCTGGGGCCCAGGAGGAGGGGTAGCCCGGCGGAGTAGGGCCTGAGGAAGATTCTGAGGGCGCCCTGCTTCGGGGCTGCACCTTGGCTCCCCCGGGATCCTCTTCCGTCTGCCCAGGGCAGCACGGGGGTGCTCCGCTGTCACCCCGGCTGTGGAGCAGGGGGACGGTGGTGAGAGTGAACCTCCCCGGGTGCTGCCGGCCCCGCGGCGAAGAGCGGCCACGGAGCTCCCGCGGGTCAGCAGGGTAGGAAGGGAGCCGGGCAGGGTTTATCAGCGGCGTGGAGCTGTCCGACAGCCCGGGTTGCGCTTCGAAACAGGCTGTGAAGGGAGCAGTGAATCCAGAAATGAGCATTTATAGCCGCAAAACTGAAGCGCAAACCTGGGGTTAATTACACTGTTACTCTTCTCCCCATAGAGAGACACGGCCCGCAGTGAAATACACCGTGCTCCCCACACCCAGGAACCACGGGGGTGTGTACAATTCCTGTGAGGTAAAGCAGAAGGGAAATCAGGATGTCTGAAATCGTTTCCACCCTTTCCTTAACACTTACGTATTTCAGTACATAGTCCTGTGTGTAACTAGCAAAGAGTAGAGTTACATTCATTACGTTAAGGTGGTAGAGCCCTGCATTTTGTGCTGCCTATCAGTGGTCTGGACACTGATGTGGTGAGGAGGTCACAGTTTCGTGATAAAATAGATGTTTGATTACACTTCTGCTGAGCGGAAAACATGACTTTTTATCACCCAGAGTGCATAGGGTTCAGTCCCACAGCCTGGCACTGCATGTGGAAAGCATCCCTTTGATTGCTGCCAGGGCAGCACAAGGGGGTTTATGTGCACAATACCTTTGAGGTTGGTTACTGATGCATGTCTGTCGGGATGCACACAAGGTGCAGTGGGTGGGTTGTAAAGCTAAATAAAGATGTGGTCTCTTGCTCTTTGGAAACACCCAGCATAACAATAAGATAGCATAAAATGGGTTCTACAGGTGGAAAGGCACTAGTAGGGTAAGTGCTGTAACAGTCCATCAGGTGACTAAGCAGTGACATGTATATCTTTGGTTTTCCTTGAGCTTGTTTGAAGTTGTTGAAATGTAGTTTAGCTTCTGCTTAGAAATACAGCAAGGAGCAAGAAAGGCTCTGGTCCTGCACGCACTTTGACAGGTTACTTTGCTGGGAGACTCAGTGAGATTATTCACGTGCTTTTTAACAGAAGAGGTCTTTTTGAACTCTACTGAAACCGCTGTTAAGTTTCCCAGGTTAAACATGCTGGAAAAAACATATTTATTGTCTTCTTATTCTGTTGGAGTCTTTATGAACATAACTTTAAACATAGTTACAATCTGCTAGTATGGCCTCTGTATCTTTTCTTAAAATGAAGTCTTTTGAATCTCTTCATTCAAATGATCAACAAATTGTGTGAAGTGGTGTGCGCGGGGTGTGATTATACAGTGCAAAGCCTTGTGAATTCAGCTCTGTCTGGGTGGCTTGGTTTTTTTATAGACAGCTAACCTACAGGGTTTTCTTATTATTTCAAAAAGTGTAATTTCTTCTCATGTTCCTTCAACAGACCTGGTGAGGAAAGAGGATTCTTATTGCCTCCCAAAACAGAAGTGGTGATTGCTAAAACTTTTTCTTGGGTGAAGTAAGTGCATCAGCAGGGTTGAAAGCATGATCCCCTGTTTCAAAGTTATGTGAAGTTTACTGGTAAAGCAGCACACGAAAGGAGAGGGCAGTGAAGCAGTAGTCAGCAAGCAATGGTTAAAAAGCCTCACATCCTGTTTGCAGTGCCCTGGGTCTCTCAACATCCCAATTAACAGTAGTGAAATTCTGCAGAGGCTGGAGACTAAGGAAGCGCCTCTGCCATCCATTTTTTGTTGTGCTGCTGCCACAGTTCTGTCTGGCCTAGTTTTAAACATCCTGAGCAATAGGACCTCCCTGGAGAGGTTTCTGTAATAGTAGCATTCGTTTCTTTGGAGTTAGACTTGTCTCCAGGGCACTGTTCAGGTAGCTGCTCATGTGCTGGGGAGAGGTTTTGGTCATAAGAGAAAGAATCTTTTGTCATCCTCCCACCTTGAGCTCTCACTAGAGCTTTGCAGCTGCAATCTGATACGTTTCCATTGTATGAGGGGAAAAACTGGAAAATTTGATCATGTTCACTGACACTTCCTCTGGCCTGCCTTGCAAATGGAGAGTCCAGAGAAAATGAATCTGCTCCTGGTACCTCAGTTAGCTTGATTAGAGTTTGTTTGAGGGGCTTCTCTGGCTTGATGCAGGAAGAGATTCTAAGAGTAGGATAGACCAAGTTTCCAGGTCTGATTTGCTTTTGTTTCACTGAAGACCAGTTAACAAAATGCTTTGTAATATATCAGAATTAAAGGCTCAAAGATTGCTCTTCTGTTCAGTGTGTAAAAGGTTATTTGAGAATGTTCTGTCCTTCAAATAACTTCAAATGAGTTTTTGCCCTCAATGAAATGAATTTGGTTATTCTGCTCTCTGAATTGTGCAGTAACAGAATCTTAGACATAAAGAAATTTCAATAAAGCCAATCCAAACCTGACCACAGTGTTTGTTTCTACTTGAAGCTGTTTATCTTTAAACTTCTTGTTGTTTTCTAGCTACTTTCTGAAGGGATGACATTTGCATGTAACATTAGGCCCTCAGTGAGAAGAGCACTGTGTTCTGCTCGTGAATTAACAGTGGAGGCAGAATTCCTCTGGAGCTTTAAGGAGGATGGTTTCTGAATCTCATCTCATAAACAGCCGTGTGCTCAAACAATGAATAACATTTATTTTTTTTCCAAAGAGCTCTTTATTCTTTGTATAACATACTATATATGAGATGAGTGTACTTTGCTTTTAAAATTCTAGAGCTATTTGAACTTGGTTAGCTTTCTGTTTTTCAGAAAAAAGAAAAATTTCTAGGCAGTGGTCCTCGGGGAAGGAAGATTGAACATTATGTTAGTCACATACACCCCCCCTTCACTCAAGCTGTGGAGGAAAGCAGTAGTTACTTCAAGAGGAATGAGGCATTGACTCAAAGAGTCTGGAAGAACTAAATGTTGCGTTGTTGCAAGACACTGGCGTGAGTAACAAGCCTGGAAGGTAGCAAGAGAGAAACTGGAAAACAAATGCATGGGGTCTGTACAAGGGATTAGGAGAGGCATTGTGAGGATAGAGGAGTCTTTCAATGGAAGAAGTATAATTTGGACAAAAAAAGGGGGCTAACAATTACAAGAGGAAGGGATGTTGGCAACAGAACTGGTTTACCTGATCAAGGTTGTCTTACTTGTGTAGCGGTGCTGCATGAATTTGTTTCAGAGCTACTACAGAGAAAATGATGAATGTATGAATGACAAGTCTTAGATTATACTTTATTAGATGCTTGTATATAATTTTACTGCAATGAAACCCTTCTCTTCAAAGCAATATTTTTATCTTTACTTACTGTTAGCCTGCAGAATAATTGAGTCAAATTCTACTCCTGAGTTGAAGGACTGTCTTTGTCAATGCCATTCTCCAGGTCTCTTCAAGCTTGGAAGGGGAGAAAGACCTTCCTGTGTTCTCATAAAAGCTGTTAAGAAGAAAATGTGATTATGAAAGTGCTTGACTGGAGCCTCCTCAGTGCCTTTGAATAGGCAGGCTCCAGTTTTACTAGAGAACACTGAAGATTTATTAATTTTTGAGGTGGAAAGTTTTTCTTGTGCTGGTGGTGATTGCTGGAGAATGCTGTAGGGCCAGGACACTGGTGCATCAAGGCATCTGCTTGTGCTATGGGTTCATGGCCTGCACCCTCAGACTCCCCACCCTGTAGACTGCACTTCCGGTTCCTGTGGCCTTACATCTCTCTGGAGACCTCATGAAGGTTACATCAGGTCTCAAACTGTGGCTGTAATGGAGCTTTGCCTATTTGAACCATCTGAAAATGTGTTTGAAGCTATTAAACACGTATGTTTTTCCTCCTAAAATTAAATGTTTATTCCCTGACCTCGCTTTCAGGTTTCGAGTGACAAATCTCATTGTAATTCATTTGAGCAGTATTGTGAGTATACTTTCCAAGGGAACAGAAAACAGATGTGGTAAGTGCCTGAACATGAGGTTTAACCTAGCATCTGTTGTTTTAAAGAAGCATTGCAAAACAAAGAAAGGTAACTCTGTTTTGTTTGCATTTAACCAGTAGGTGATATGCCTGATTTTCCATTGTAGTCTTTTCAGGTTTCATTGAAAACATGGGGCAGAAATGTGCCCTGAGATAAACTCACTTCACCTGTCCAGTTTGCAGTGGTTATGAGAAATTAACACCATTTTTGTGTCTGTCAGCATATAGGTGGTGTTTCAGGTAAAATTAATTCATTATAATATAAATTAATTGCTTCCTGCAGGATAAAGAAGTGGAAAGTATCCGTAAGAGTTTGCATGATGCTTAACTGTAGTGTTAATGGGCTAATTCATATGTTTAGCATAAGGATATGCTCAAGTGCTTTGCTGGATTCAGGCATAAATAAATTAGGATTAAAATGTAACTGCTTGACAAATACTTGTAAAGACTGAGGCTAATTTAATCCTCTCCCCAAGGTGAAAAGAAAGCACATGAGATTCATGTCACAGACGCTCTGCATTTCTTCTGCTGGGATTTTTAAAAGTTGAATAATAAAGTACTTGAATATTGAAGTTTTTGCTTGGGCTGGAAATTCCATGAGATTTAACTGCAGAAAAGATAGAGTGTGCAAAGGCCTAACAAATGGAGGTGAAACTTTCTTGTTCCATTACTGTGCAGAAGTCAAGTCCAGCCTTTGAATGCCAAGAAAAAGAGTGAAAACAGATTAGGTTATCTCTTATTTTAGAATCATTATAACAATTATTTGTACTAATTATTGCAAAAGCTGTTCTTATTGCAACAATTATATTCATCATGCTAAACCTCATTAGACCTCATTTCAAGATCAAGTCACGAAGTTACGTACTTTATTCTGTAGTTTCCTGTGTAAATGCCATGTTTAGTTGGTTCAGTTAAATCTTCCTTGCACATCTCAAGATAAAACTTTCATTTCTTCAAGAAAAAAAATACACTTCTTCCCCATATGTACTTGTTGATGTCTTCGCATTATTGAAACGTAACAAGCACCAGCAAAATCAGTTCACCTCTTCAAGAGAGCTGGGAATGCTTTCTGTTTGGAGCAGTCATCAATGGCTGGTAACGAGGCCCCTACAGAGGGTGACTTGTCAGGAGTGGTGGCTCTGGCATTGGTGTGCTTGTCATGGGCATACACAGCAGCAATCCCTGTAGCTGAGGGAGCTGAGTGCTAGAGGCAGCTTCTCCACTGACTTGTATGTGGCTTATTACTGGAAGCCTGATAGAGCTGAAGGAGGGTCTTGCAGCATCACCTTTGTTTTCTATGGGGAGGGGCAGGAGGTGTGGAAGAGTGTGGCTCCATGGGCAAAAAGCTGATGCAGACTGATCCTGTGGCCAATTAAATAGATTGCAAGGCCCCTTGTTAACTTCTACCTGTCTACCAAATGAGCAGCAGCCCAAGCAGAATACGATTATGTTCTCATTTTACATATGGTTTTCATATGCTATCCCTTCTATTAATTAATTAGATTAAAGGTTTTGTCTTCCTTGAACTCTTCTTTTTCTTGTCTGATACGCTCTGAATTAGATGTAACCATTATAAAACATACCAGAAGCAGAAGACTAATTTTTTCTAACTTTCTAGGGTATTTTTAGGCACCACACTTGGCAAATACAGCAAAAATACCTTCTTGCAGGTGGATGTTTTAAGTGGACATAAAAGCTACTGTTTATCTGGCTTTTATTTCCTTGATGTAAAAAAATCTATTTTGAATCTTCAGTAAGAGTAATTTGTCAGTGTATTTGTCAGTCGTATTTTCCTGCTTTGGGATTGTCTTTTTTGTTGTTGTTTTAGCTCTAGATAAAGAGAACTAGCATTTGTTGAAACAGCAGTGCTGTTAAAAACATTAATGAGCTTTGTACCCAGTCTTACTCTCATGTAGTTTCACTGACTGGGCCATAGTTTCTCCTAATTTACCTTGGCATAAGTGAGGCATAAGCAGGATCTGGCTCAGGTTAGCTGCAGTTTTATTGTAATCCTTAAGCCCAGTGAGAGCACAAAAGAAGGCAGCTGTACATAATCAGAAATCAAATAATATAGTCTCTCTACATCTCTGTTTAGTTGCTTGCTGGTGATGTTGAGCATATGTCCGAGCCTACACTAGAGGCACAACAAGCAGTTGCATGGGGGAAGAGCAGCAAGACCAGTGGAGTATCTGAGCTCCAAGACTAGAAATGGTTTTGATTAAATTCGTGTCATTTTACAGACAGGTGCAGCGCTCTGATATCCTTATGTTTGTTCTTTGGCTCACCTAGCTTTGTCTATGGCAGGAGGAAAAGATGTTGGAACACATCACTGAAGAAAGGAAAAGAAACTGAAAATTGAACTTGTCAGTATTAGCAGGGAGAGGGATGTAACTGCAAACTAACTGATGTGGTTCAACTCAGCTGAGACAAGCGAGCAGCAGAGGCTGAGCTGCAATAAGGCTGCTTTCTAGGTGGGGACCAGTTTCATTAACTTCAATAAGATTGCTTCACTGAGTGGGATGGGCAGGATTTGGCTTTTAGAAAACTGCAGAGGATATTATTGCAGGGTTCTCAGATTTTTTTCCCTGTTTAAATTGGCTCAGCAGGCCTTGCAAAAATCCCTGTGGGTTTGAACAAAAAATGATTTGCAGTTTCCTAGAGGCCGACAACTGCTTCTCCTCTAATCAGATACTGCCCTGAAGAAAGCTTTGGTCTCCCTGTGGATCCAGCAGCGGTAATCTAAAGTTACTTACAGGGGGCCTAATCCTGCTTGCCAGCATGTTTTAAAGAGGGTTAGTAGATTATTTTACACCTAAGACCACATAGGCTCTGCATGATATAGATAGTGTGGTAAGATTGCATGGCAAAAGTTTCTGTCCTTAATGATAATAGTGCTTGGGCACACTTTTGACAAAGACATACAGCTGTGATTTTCCTACCTTGAACTTGAAAGAGAAGTCAGGATTTAATTTTATGTCAGCACCCGGAGGCTCTTTGTTTCTTGCCTTTGCTGTTTATTGCTCCCACACTGCAAAAACATACACCAAACTGAAGCCTCTAATAATACAGTCTATGGAAATCACAAATGCAAGGTCACACAAGTGCTTGCTATTGGCCCCTGAAGTCCAACTTGGGCACTGCTATAAAAGCAGAGACTCTTCTGCCATTGACTCTTCTCCTGCACTGCTGTTGGCCTGGGAACACTAGAGCACTTACTAGACTACAGGACTTTTCTTCCAGATACGTCATGAGCAGAACAGTATTTTCCAAAGGGGCCACTGACTTTTCACCTAGAGACAGTGGAAGCTGTCAGTGATCAACATTTCCAGTATGAGGCCTGAAGTTCGTAGTCGTGTTGCTGCTCCTGCTGGGTGATATGCACAGGCTTTGTCGGATCAATGGCACTGTTGCATTCCTGAGTCAGACTTGGCCTTTTTTTTTTTTTCTTTTTTTTCAGTGGAATTGGGTTGATGTGAAAGAGGAAGGAAAGCTATCAGGAGGACTTCATCCCTTTCCTTTTCCTCTTCTTGTACCGGCCAGTGCCTCTGGCCCAGATGATGCAGGTGTAACTTTCTGTGGATGCATATAAGCATTGATGGAGTACTGTGCTAGCAGTGAGTTGCCTGCAGCTGTGGATTGAAATACTCTCTTCTTAGTCTTTGAATGAACCTACGTATTTCTGAACTTTGCTTCTTTTGCACGATACTGGTGGTAGATCTTAAAAATACTCCTCAGCTTGGACACTCAAGTGTTTCCTCATTTTCTGGGGTTTGTTCTGTTTTGTGATGGTTGTACAATGACTGATGAAATAAGCATTTGGTTTTCAGTTTGGGGTAGCTAATGGATTTCAAGGCAATTTGCTGTTGTAATATTTTCCCTAATTGTTTTCTCTCTGTGACTGTATGCCTTCATTTCCAGGATTTACTCTTACATTCCCATGTAGTTAGTTTGATGCAGATTCTGTGTGCTTTCACATAATGACTCTCTGTTCAATACAAATCAAGGTTGCGGACAGGGGAGACAGAGACTGCAAGATTATTTTCATCTGCCACTTGAAATGTAATTTCTGACCTGCTTTTGGAAAAAAAGACACCCCAGTCTCAGAAAATGGGCAACGTATCATTGTACGGGGCAATCATTTGGAAGTGCTGTGCAGCTGACTAATGTGAGAAACAAACAAGCTGTGCATGAGTCAAATTTCTGATTCGCTTTTACAAAGGCTTTTTTTGCGCAGGTACCAGTTTATAACCAGTGTGCTTTAGATTTGGTCTAGCATGTGGGAAGCTTCTTGTAGGTCGGCACCACTTTGAACATTAGGGTGGTATCTAGTTTCTGTAAATATTGATTTCTCTTTAAACAGGTTGACTTTAACTTGTTTTTAATTAGTAATGGCAGATGTTCAGCTGGAAGAACACCTAGGGATCATTATTCTAATAATGTCCTGTTGGCTTTTAAACCTTCCTCTTAATGTAAATATGTAATTAGAGTGCTCTATTTGCTGCATCGTACTACAAAATCTATCTGTAAGCCAATACACTGGGATGCCAAAGAGCTGCAGGGATTGTAAATACTGTCTTATGACTCCGTGTTTCAGATAATTGCGCTCTGAGGACAAAGCAGAGTAATACAGCAGAGCTGCAGCAGCAGCCCCCATCATCTTCCAGTTCAAAGGAAGGATATTCCCTTGGGTGAAGGATGCTTTGACAGCAAGTGAAGGCTGAAGAGGTGGAGCATTGTTTGTAGTCATTATGTCCCGCTGAGACAGAATCCAGATCCAGAGCAGCCCTTGGAGTTGATGGCAGTGTGTCCTCCAGCCTTTGCCCACACCTCCCTTCAAGGGCAAGCTTGGTGATGGTCTGTCCCAGCAGGGCCGGGCAGGGCAAGAGAATGCCTCTTATTCTGGGGAGAGACTTGTACTCTTGAGTTTGGCCAAGGGTCTGTCAGAATTAAGACTATTTCCTGTTGGTCCCTGGCTACATGAGTGAGATAACATCAAAGGTATCTGAGGAGGCTTTACCTCTGCTGGAAGCTTTTGGGTTTTTATGTATTTAGGTGAATGTTTCTCCCCTATGTCATTATTTCACTACCTCACATGTGTTCAGTCCCAAACATGATGGCACTGACTGGTCATTTCCTTAAAGTGATTTTATGTCAGCACATCTCTAATGACTCTCACCAAGCCATTCCAACACCAAACTGATATAAATAAGTGAACCAGGTCGTGAGCTGTGCCTTTAAGCCCACATGTAGAATTTAGATGGCTTAGTTGTTTTATCCTCATAACTTGTCTCTTACAAACAAAACCCAACCCATTTCATTCACTGCCCTCTGGTGGCATATTCATTTTTCCTCATATTAATCCTTCCTCATGTACAAATATATCATCCATTTCATCTGTGGATCCCAAAGGAGAAGTTGATGTCATTTGCACATGGCACAAACCAGATGTGGAGAGACCTTCTTAATTGCCTACAGTAACACTGGCAACATCCAGAGCTTCAAAGGACCCCATGGGTTGTGGATCCACAGTCCCCTGGCTCCCACCCCACCTCCTGTGAGAGGTGCTCTTCAATCCATTACTCACAAACCACTAATCCCATTCATATTTTCTATTGCAATAGAAAATACTCGTTCTTGCTATCAGATAGGAGGGCATATGTGACTATTTATTTTATGTTTCCCTTGAAATTGTAGCTTCATTAAACTCCTTCAGTGTTGAGTCTTAACTGTGTACCCACACTGAAATAAAATGACATTCTAAAAGGCTCACTCCAACTTTCCAGCCTCCTGGAGTCAAGCCTAGAGTGGCGTAAATCTGCCGTGCTGTCTGTGAGAGACTTATTTCTAGTCCTGCAGTGACACAATCTTTTTGACTTATCTGCAAAGATTTCCTTCCTTGCTCTCTTCCCATCCCACTCACTGTCTCTTTTCCTGCAGGCACAGTGCTTAGCTACTGGCTTAATTTAAAATAAATAAATAATGCTCTAAGGTATCCATCAGACTCTTTTCAGGATCACTCTTGAAAGGTCACTCCGTACTCACATGGAACGTTGAAGTTACCAGAGCCTGCTGACCTGTTTCTCTTCTTTATCCTCCAGACTTCACACTGGCAGTGTCTGCCTTTAGTAATTGGATAATCTGCACAAATGGAGTTAACAGGTGCCAGGTTTTATGCTGATGCAGGAAAAGAACCACACTCTATCATTCTTTGCATTTCTTTTACAAGACAAAGACACCTGATACTCTTGAAAGCCATCAAACTGTCATCCTGATGTCTGCTATGTCCACTTTATTTCCTTTAAGTCCATACCCTGCTCCCTTCCAGTATGCTGTACAGTCTTACTCGAAGGCTTTACTGTATGTTACCTCTTGCTTTTTAGGGAAGAAAATATTAGGGTTCTTTTCTTAATTACCTTACATTTCTCAGTGTTTAACTTCATTCTTTCATTCAGGCAGTGCCTGAAGCATATCCTGCCTGATGTGACTAAGCTGTTGACTCACTCCTTTTATGGCTGTAATAAAACTAGATCTAATGACCAATGTCTGGATATCAAACACAAACAGTATTTGCAAAAAAAAATCTAGATTGTTCCTTTTCAAGGTTGTGTGTCCTGGCATAACATTCACTAAATTTCAAGTATCAAGTAAGTATGGCCCAGATGTAATCACAATTTTGTTTTCTTTAATAGAGATGACCTGCTTGGCTTTAGCATTATCCCAGACCCTCCAGTTCTGAAAGTTTTAAATAGCAGTGTTTTGGAATCTGTCCCTGCAACCATTAGAACTGGTAATTGCACTCAAAGACTTAATGTAGACTATTAGCCTTGCACTGGGCCCTAGGGATTCAATAATTTTATGAATTTGCAGCTTGCCTCAATTTTGCCATCTGGCTGGTGTAACTCTGGGGTCTCTCAGCTCCTGCTATCATCTCAGATGGGTTATTGTCTGTGATTCCAACATGTCTCTACCACACAGGGATGGGGAAGAGCAGGCCTCCAATTTTTGGTTGTGGGTGACCCCAACAAGTGTCCCCGATATAAGGAAGGCTGTGGTGAGCATCTGCATGAGAATGTGGCCCTTACAATTTTGTTTATGTCTTTGTTGAGTATAAGTTGAATTTCATGCCTGGGAAGGTGGTATGAGAGAAGCCATTTCCTCCCCATATATCCTTGGTAGCTTCCTTGCCAGTGGCAAAATAGTGGACTATTAAATGTACTATAGGGCATGGATAGGAAGGAGAATTGGGGACCTGGAACTGGTTCCCTAGAGACTCCACCATCTGCTGTGCTGAGAAAGCTCACAATAATTCTACGCATTGAAGCCAGACTCAGGGAAATAGTGGGTTTTAGCCGTAAGGCATCTACAGTCTTTTCCAAATTGATATTGTATCACGAGTATTTGGTGCTGGAGTCATTCAATTACATAAGATTCTCAGTTTCACTTGCAAGAAAAAGTAAGTTTCTGTACTGCAGGGTACCAAAGATTAGCTTGCAGAGATGAGCTGAGGGACTAGGAAAGGCTCACAACCCATGGACTGAAGAGTCTGATGTTTGTTTGACATCTCATCATTTTAGAACCCATCTCACAGTACAGCCAGCCTCATAATGGGAAGTTCCTTTCAGTGAATGCTTAGTTTTATTATTTTAAAAAAGCTCCAAATCCAACAGTGGCAGTTTCAGCAGATCTGAAGCTTTCTGTGAATTCAGATGATATTCAGCAAATACTTTGGGAGGGAAACAGGAGGCATTTGCTTTGGAGAAGCTGAATTACTTTTCTCAAACTTTCTGGCTTTCGCTCTGACCCGGTGTTTACGTTAGAGAATTGAGTTGTTCTTAACAAAGGAAATTAAACAAAGAAGATAAACAAAACAGTAGGGAATGATCTAAAAAATGTGGAAGGTGCAGAGATTTTGATTTGACATAATATACACCTGTTATATGCACACTCTTAGTTTGGAGATGTGGCTGGCCAGCTTTTGTTCTTTTAGGGAAGAGTGCTGCAGGGAAAGCTGCCCTGGAAAAATAGATCTAGACCTTAAACAAGCTGCAGTGGTTTGTGCCTTAGTACCAATGAAGAAAAATCCAGTGCTCCTCAGGATCTGGCCCACTTCTCCAAAGAAGTGGTAAATGCTCCATCCCTGGCAGTGTTCAAGGCCAGGTTGGACAGAGCCTTGGGCAACGTGGTCTAGTGTGAGGTGTCCCTGCCCATGGCATGGAGGTTGGAATTACATGATCTTAAGGTCCCTTTCCAATCTTAACTGTTTTATGCTTCTGTGTGTGCAGGTATTATGGGCTTCCTTTCCTTTGGCTTTTCTTGTCTTGCCACAGAGTGAGCTCACCTGAACACCTCACCTCCTGGCTGTAATCAGCAGAGCATTAAAACACACATCCAGGCCTTGGTTTGAAAGAAGTTTTGAGGTTATATTGAATCACCTTGTCAAACCCAGTAACACTGACTTGGAGTCTGGCTCTTCTGACTGAAGCTTCTGGCTGCTTCTTGCGTGCTTGTCCATGGGCTGTCAGCTCCTGCAGGCTTTAGTTAGGGTTGTATTTAAAGTGGGGGGACTGGAGTGGGGAGACGAACTGTGCTCCTCTTCCTGCAGCACAGCCAATGCTCCCTGCTATGTGTCAGCGAAGAGACCATGGCACTGTGTGGCTCTGCTGGCACCACCCTCATGGCATCCACCTTGCCTAATCTGGCCAGCTAGTGGAAATGGGGACATCCATGGTACTATAGTGTGTGGTCGCCATCCATGGTTGTGTATGTGAGAAAAGCTTTTCTTATCTCTTTTTGCCGGGGTTTTATAGAGTAGAAGGTCTCAGGGCAGTGATGGCCAGTTTTCTTTTTGTACCATGCTGAGCTGAGGGTTTCAGACCTCATAGGTGTCAACTGGTGGCATTGTTTTTGTTAACAAGGCAACTGGTATGTTTCCAGTGCCAATACTTGTAGATGTTACTCCAGACTTTCCAGAAACATTTGACCCTAGAGAAAATGATCATATAATCAATCTATTTGGAGGAAGTACACGTGTCCTCCATCTGCATTATGTCAGGCAAAGTTCAGCCTCTGAGATTCCTTAAAGGAACAAAATGCCAAAGAGGAAAACTGCCTATTGAAAGATTGGGGAAGGAAATAGCACCTTGCTTTCTTCTGACAAAAGCAAGTGATGGTCCCAAGGAGACATCTCAGGATCTAATCCCACTTAAGGAATTCTGCCTGGGAAACCTCAGGGTCTGGCTTAACTGTTGCATTTCTGCGGCTCTCACAGTGTCCAGGATCCCTAAAAAAATATGGACTTTTCAGTGGAGCTGAGCAAGAAGTTTTTATGCTCAGTTCTAAGAGCAGCCCTGGCTTTTGATAAGTGGTTGAGTGGTTTTAAACAATGAAAAATTAAGACAATCATTCAATTACATGTGAGCAGATGCCCTGAAGTGAACTGATGTGGCTAACTTTACAGTTTTATTGATGATAAGGCTTGGAAGTATTTGATCATTCTTATTTCATGACTCTCCCTTGCTTAGTATAATCCTTTTTTATAGCTGAGGTGGTTTTAAAACACGAGATAAATTTTTGCAGCAGCAATACGTTTTCCTGAAGAAAATGCAAATCTCCAGGAATGGCTTATTTAGAGTATACTGAGCCAGAGGAGGTCCTACTCGACTTTTATTTGGAGCAAGATTTCACAAGATACTTAGGTGCCTGTATGGAATATGAACAACTGGGCTTTTCAGAATCACTTTGCCAAAGCCCCCATCATTCAAATGAATGATTTTTGGAAATGGGCCTTTACTTCATATGGAGACAAAAATCCCTTTTAATAACGCAGCCGCGGTCTCTTTGATCCCCTAAAGGCAGGAGCTGCTCCATCTTGGCACCTGCAGGGACTACTATTGCATGAAAGCAGGGGCTAAACCACTTTCAAAGAAAAATGAGCCCTATTTTATTTGCCTGTTCTTTTGCAAAACCTGAAAACTTCTGCTTTAGCAGACTTCATCCCCAGCTCTCTTGAATGCACTGTATTAATTGATGCTCAAATAGTTTTTGAAGGTCTAGGTTTCTTATTTATTTTGATTTTAAACTCTTGTATGCTTTTGAAGTTAAGGGAAAGTGATGGAGAGAAGGCCCAGCCTGGTGATCCTTCATGTTATTGCACTCAGAAGAGGGAACTTGTATTCCTGTACCCTGGATCCTAGTATAAAAATAGCTTGATGAAGAATCCCCAAGTTTGGGAAACTGCCCTGTTTCATTCTTTCCTTCTGAGAAGTGGAAAGAACTTCAAAAATCCACATTTTTGTTACTTTAGATTTCACCTGCTCTGCTGTAGACCTATTTCTCTCGTCCATCCCTCCCAGCTGCGTCCCTGCCAGGCCAGTAGAGCAGTGGCATTCAGCAGGTCCCATCCACAGAAGTTGTCCCTGGAGTCCTGCTGCATTGCACTGGATGTGCTCTGCCCCATGAACATCCTCTGCCAGCCTCTGCATGGTGCAGTGCTCACTGTGCCCGAGCTTGTGTTTCGTGTGCTGGGAAAGGCCGTGTCATGTTCAATATGCAGAGTGCCTCAGGAACACAGGCTGAAGAATCAGAGGGCAACTGATTGCCCTCTTCACTGCCAAAGCTGGACACTAATGAGGTGACATGTCTGAAAAGCAGCTTGTCTTGTCACTGATTTGACTATTTGTTTATGTCTGGTCCATTGTGTCATTTTCAGGAACATTTCCTCCTTGTTTCTGTATATGCAGGTTTTGCTGCATTTCTGAATAAACCAGGCAATACCTTCCACCTGCAAATGAAGAAGGTGGTGCAAGTACTGAAAAGCAAGAAGAGTGCAAATAATTACTTCCTTGGAAAGGTGAGATGTGATTTACCTCATTAAAGTAAACTAATTAAAGCTGGATTCAAATCCTACCCTTTGGGCTGTGCATTGACACCTGGTGATAATACGGCCAAGTATTATCACATAAGTCAATGGGAAATAAAAGTCCCTATTTGTATTAATATAGCAGAATGAGCTTTAACCTTCTCTTTGGGTTTCTAAGAGGGACTATTAACAGGAGGAAAATACAAACTTCTGGATAAGAATTTAATTTTCTGGAAGCAAAGCCTGTAAAGATATTGTCTGCTAAAGGCCCATTCAGGCTTTACCTCTCTCTGAAGCCTCCTCATGCCCCAAAATGCTCTGCACTGCTCCCTCAAACCACGTTGACCTTAAGAGGTTCACATTTTCCTTCACCATGAGATGATGACTGTTTCAATCCTGGTTGAGAACTGAAGAGATTTCCTTATCTCTTCCGTTGTTTTCTGCCTTCTTTTCCCAAATCCAACACCACTAATATTTTTGAGGCGCTTCCACAAGTTCCCTGCGGAAGTTGCACCTGTACTCTTGGGCAGCAATTGCTCATGATGCCTCCTCCTCTCTTGTCTTTTGATTTCAGTGGATTTTGCCTTGAACCAGTCTCTATCTCTATGGCCATGCTGCAGCATTTGTGGCTTTGGATCCCAATGGGATTTTTTATTCTAGAATGCAATTGCTAGTTATTTACTGGTAATAAACTAGAAATAACTCACCTGTCTGCAAGTATAGGAAAAGAAATGCAGTGAAGAATGCCAATGAAGCCAGCCAGCAGGTTGCATTTTTGAGGGAGTGTGAAACTCAGTTCTAGTCTGAGCAGAGAGAGCAGCATAAGCGGTTCTTACATGCCTTAGAAGTATCATTTTGAAGGTACCACTGATCTTACTGGCTCCTTAGCCATGCCACTGCTTAGCAACTGCACATTAAAATGTCCAAAAGCTCTGTGTTATCTTGAAAGAGGCGAAACAGAGATAATAACTTCAAAGTTGGAGGCATCAGTGCTTTAGACATCAGTCTGAATACCCCTCAAGAGGGACCATATGCGATACTGTAGACATCCAGGGACAGATGATCAAACAAAGAAGCCATCTCCACACCTAAGCTGGATTCTTAGCAGGTGGTGGAGCCAATCCACCTTCTCATGAGGCTGTAAAACATTTTGCGGGGCTAGTCCATGGCTGCCATGATGCTGCTGTTGTCCTTCATGTGGTATCAGCTGGGACTCTGAAAAGCTGCTTTCAATGGTGGCAGACCCTGCCCAGCTCAGATCTATGCCAAACCAGAAGAATGTGAACCTAGGAAAAGAAGGAGCTGTAATGTGGGTGCAAGGGGCTTGCCTGCCTCAGGTTTGCAGGGCGGGGGTTGCTTAAGCTTTATGCTGCTCATCTGAGGGCTATTGAGTTAGAGGGGAACTGGAAATCCCTTGCTCTGTTTACTAGATGTTCTCCCAAGAGATCTGTTCTGCTTAGTAATTCTTTGGTTACCATTTGTCTCAGAAACACATAATAATATCACAGAGGACAGGAAGAATGTCATGCTGAGTGTCTGTGTCTGGGAATTAGAGGAGAACATTCGTAACATCACTTGGGATCTCTCAAACACTCCTTTAAGGCAAAATGAAAAAGCTAACATGAAATACAGAGTCTGAATGTAACTGTTCTGATTTGGGTTTTGAACTCTTAAACGAATCCTTTGAAAACATCAATCAGAGTTTTGATTTTGACAGTGTTTTTCAGTATAAAACTGCTGAACAAATTCAATTCAAATAGGAATGTTTTGTTTAAAGGATTCATTTCAGAGATACCTGAAGTAGAGGAATACCTACAACCTCTGCTAAGTGGTACACTGTGATGTTCCTGATAGGACTAAGAGATTGTGTGTTATATATTTCAAGTTATTTTCTCAAAGGCTTTTAAGATGAAAGACTATATTCTGAAGGAGAAAAGTCTGTGGAACATATTTGATGGGGGAAAAAGCAACGTCTGTAAAATGGAAGTGTGCATTCATCACAGCAAAGATTAATTGTCAGAAAGGGTGGTAGTTATGAATAACAGCATGGTAAATTGAAAATGTCTGAAAATACTGTGCAAGGTTCAAAACCTGTCAATGCCAGACAGGGAGAATTTAAGGTGAAGAGAATGCGAATGAGAGTGCACAAAGTGTAAACCTGCCTTTTTTTCTGATTAGAAATACACCAGCTAAATAAAATTAAGAAACATCACTTGTCTGAGTCAGAATCTGAGAAAGGGTAGAAGAAGAAATCTTTTCAAAGTGTTTACAAGCCACAGGGGGGTGTAAATCCCACTTGAGTTTTACAAGCTCAGAGGCACTGCTTTGAGCTCATATTTTTGTGAATATTTTTGAGCATGTTTTCATAATGTACTGTGTTTTTTCCCCTTTTTCAGAATGGTAGCACTGGTTTCTTTGCTCAACAGAACAGATTTTAAAGAATCTTTCAGGGAATGCGAAGTTATAAATGTCTGCTTGTGGCCACGAAGTTTTTCATTACTGAAAATGAATCAACATGAGAAGATGCTCTCTGGCTTAAGCATATAGGAACTTTGCAGATATCTGGATGAATAGAGTTTTTAGTTCAAATTTGACCATGCTGGAGATCATAAGTGACCACATACCATGCTGCTTTCATTAGCGATTGCTGCTATCCTGGAAAAAGGTCTTTATCAATAGAATACTTTACTACAGAAGGAAACACTGTGCTGGATTGTGAGGAGCCAGAGGACAACTGAAGTCCTAAACTGTTCCCATCTTTGTGATGCATTGCACATGATTAACAGGAATGATGAAGAGACTGGAGGCAGAAATCTCCTGAGCAGAATGTAAGGTGAAATGGTCTCTGTGTATTTATTGAATCTAATAATTTACATCTCATTGAATCCAATCAAGTTAGCAGTTTATCACATTAAGATTGCATTAAGTTGGTTGTCTCCAGCAAGCCTGAATTATTGCTGGAGGGGATCCTACAGCTTTGTGCTTGGGGCTTTTATTTTCCCCAAGTAAAAGGTCTAACTCTGGCTGGGATGTGCCTTTGCAGAGGCCGTCTTGCCTGACATAGCTCCATGTCTTACTCGCTAGTGATGAAAGAGCTGTTGGCAATCAAAAGGAGATGGCTCCACACTAGCATCTTGTTTACACTCAGTCACTGAAATGTCAAAGAAATCAGCAGGTTTGTTTGGAATTTTTTTCCTTGCAGCTGAGGTCTGATCAAACCCTTTAAATGTAGTTTTATGATAGAAGGCGCTTGTTAGCCAGGTCTGTAGGTGGATGGCAGCAACAGTAGTTGTATAATGCCCCTTTACCTTCACCTATTGAAAATATGCAGTTACTGGAAAACTTGGAATTCAGAAGTTGATCAGGTGTGACCAGAAAGAAAACCACCTAAGTGTCCAGTTTCCAACTGATTCTATGGATCAGCAGTGCCCACTGGCTGTAGAAATGTACGGCAAGAGTGAAGGACAGGGTTTTTCTTAACACTGAGAAAGTCAGAAAATGAGCTATTTTGTGTAGCCCAGTTACAATATCCCAGATTGTATGATTGTATGTAACTAACTCTTGCTTATGAGGCAAAACCAAATTACTGTGCTTTTTGGTTTTCATCTGAAAATACTCAGCCTGTAAACTGGGATGAGCCTGAAGAGAAGAGTACTCTGCGGATTTGGCTTGGGTGCCATATAGATTCTTATGGGGAATTTCATCTCCGCAGTGGAACTCTTGTGGATGGTTTTTCAGTCCTGGGGAAAAATTGTTCCTGTTTCTTGAAGAGCTTCATCTAAACACATGGGTCCTGCTGGTGCTGCTGCTGTTCAGCTGCACAGGGCACAGCCCACGGCCCTGCCTGTAGGAGGCAGCACCCAGGGGGTAGCTGGAGGCCACACAGGGTAGGTGGAGGCCACACAGGGTAGGTGGAGGCCACACAGGGTAGGTGCAGTCAAGCCCAGTGTCTCCCGACCTACGGGGTATTTTTGTGGTTTTCCAAGGGTTGTCTTCTCTGCAGTCAGTAGTGTCTGACCTTAGAGACTACTGGTGTGGTCTTGACCTGATCACTGGAGGTATAAATACAAACATAAAAAAAAATGAAAAACGTGTCGGGAGCAAGCTGGTTGCTGTGCACAGCTTACAGGTGTAAAGACAAAGGTTTTCATTGGCAGTAGACTTCTAAATAGCTTTTTCTTCGGGGTTGCAGCTGCTGATTGCACAATGTCATAAAGCCTCTTGGTCTGATTCTCCATTTTCTCCCTACTCTGCAGTTTTCCCGCTGTTCTGCAGCCCACTCACGTTATGCTGAGTAGTGTGCAGAGTTTTAATATTCTTTAAAACAGCTTGTGGGCAGTTGATCCAAGATTACCAGTGTCCTGCAAATGGTTGTTGTTATTTAAACATCAGATAGAGAATCTCTGCCAAGGGGCCTGGGCCAAATAAATGTGGTTTAGCTGCAAAATGGTTTTATAAAAATAACTTGAACATGAGCTGAAGAGAGGGGAAGGCCTTCATCTCACTTCCCATATCTCATTACAACTTACTCCAGTGCAGTAATATGGGAAAGGCAGCTCAATTTTTATCAAAGACTAGGTGTAATTTTTCTTGGGGCTTACAGTAGCTGCAAACTGATTAGGTTTGTTTTGGAATAGGCTGGATAACATAGGATTCCACAGAGGTTAAATAAAAACCTGGGTTATTTCTAAATGATAATTCTGGGATTAGTGAAAAGGCATTTAAGTAAATACTGTATTTTCAGAAAGGAATGCAGGTTTTTAGTAATTTTCTATTTCTCTTCTGGACCTATTAAAAGTCAGTGGAGTTGCCTTTGGATAGTGACCCAATGTTCTCATCTGTATTTAGCCCAGTGCTGAGCAATTATGCAATGTGGTCCATGTGACCTCATTTTCTAGAGCCCTCTGGACAGCTGAACTGCCTTTCAGGTCCTGAGATCCTTCTATTAGCTGGATTTTTTCTCAGCTACCATCTTCTATGTAGCAATACTTTTAGTCCTTGCAAAGACCTTTCAAGTTTTTGGGAGGGTTCACACCTATTTTAATTCAGCAAGAAGCTGGTGCAGAATGGGGCTGCAGGGACATGCATATATTGAAGCTTGGCTGGTTTAACAAAGGTGACTTTGAACTACCACTGTGCTCCAGTAATTGTGAGATTGGTGAGCTCTGAAGGAGAACTGGAAGGGAAATGAGATTACATCAACACATGATATCTTTTCTTTGCCATCACTTGCATGTTTCTGAGGCTGGGATATCATTAACACATCCAGCTGATTTTATGTAAAGACTCACCAAATCATTGCATTAGTCTTGCTATTTTGAAGTCTGACTTTTACTATCGCAAAAGAGATTTAAGGCGCTAACAAATGGAGTCAGTAAGTTAAAAGATTTGGCCAATGAGCAGCTGGACAGAAAAGACTTTAAGTAAAGTTATCACATAGATAAAGATGTGTTTACTCTGCTCTTTTTGCTCTTTCATGGCTATACTCCAAATCATCTACGTGTTATTCACAGTGAAATAATACAAAATACTCAAGGATGTTGTTACAGTGATTTCTCTTGGTGAGCAGTTTAAAATGGCTGTTAATTTGGACTTGGTGGAAAATCCAATTTCCAAGACTAGGAAAGACTTTATTTTTTAAAATCAGGCATGTTTATTAAACTCATAAAAGTTAATGGAAACAACAAAAAGCCAGTAAGATCTGGGAAGAGATAACAAGGTTTCTCTCCTTAATAAAACTACCTTTGCCTGGATGGCATCTTCTGTTCCTCTCTGCAGGGAGCTAGGCAGTCCCTGGTGCTGGGGGAGGAAGGCTGAGTCACTGGCAGGGCTCACAGGTAACCATCAGGACAGAATAACCCTGAAAAACCTCTCAGATGCTGTGAGCTCATCCTTGAAATCAAGAATATGCAGTGGAGCTCGGGGAAGCAGCCTCTTAATGAAAACCTCTGAGTCTACCCCTGGGCCAGACAGGGCCTTGAACTAGGGCTTTCTAGGGGGATTTTCAGCAGTGATGGAGCTCCCAGATGAGAATCTGCAGCTTGAAGAGAACAGGATAAGGCTGGCATGTCCCACCCTGGTGACCTGTTATCCCAGCCAGGCAGTGGTGGTGTAGGAACCCTGATCTGTCCTTTGAGGTCTCCTCTGCAGAGACGCTTCCTACTGTCAGCTTCACTGGAGTCCCTATCTAAGTATAGGATTAACTCAGTGACAGTGCAAAGTTTCACTCTTTTCCAGGATTGAGATTGTGTTTTGTGGAAGCAGACTCTGATCTGCTGAAGCACTGGCCTTTGGGAAAGATTATCAAGCACAACTCCCATCTATTTTTGAACACACAGGCGAGAGAACAAGTTACTTACTCTATTCTGCTTGGTTTGAGGGTTTTCTTTTTAGCAGTCAGTGTCTCCACAAATTTGGCAAACGACCCAAAAAATAAAATGCATGGAGTGGCTCTCTGGTAGTAATGGAAATAGCAGAGGGAAGGCTCAAATCGTACCACAGCCAGGTTATGTTACAGAGACAAGGACTGCTGTAAAGCAGGGGAAGGGCTGTCTTTTTTTTTCTGCACAGTAGACTGAATTGCATGGAGGAAGCCTATTTTCTCTTAGGCATATACAGAAGACATCATTAACTGTTTTGGTCATGAGAAGCAAGGAAAGGGATGCATTTAATGACTCCGTGTTAGAGCTGTAGAAGATTAATAGATTCCTTGGAAATGGCATTTGGGTTAGAGCATCCTTGAACAAAGAGCCCAGCTGTGATCCTATTTCTCTGTAGGGCTATTCTCTCTGCCAGGTGCCTGCCCCCGAGAGAGCAGTGAGTGCTGGGCTGCCAGTCAGGCTGGATGGCGAGATGCTGAGAGAGCACCAGTTGTTAGCAGAATGTGTGGCTTTATTCCTTTTCAATTAACGTCATCATGTGTAAATCTGCTGTGGGACTCCAGTGATAAAGAAAACTGACATGCACCACTCCAGTGCAATAAATCTTTAGGCTCTGGCTGTGGGGATGCCAAATCCACTCGTCAGCTTGTTATTCTTGAGCTCATCAATTGTGTGGCAGTTGCTGCTGCAGTCTGAGCACCATTGTTTAGTGCAGAGGCTGAGCTCTGGTTGGGCAACTGAAAAAATCTGTAAGTGTGAAGCTTAGGTTTTGCTTCTCCCTTTTCTATAATAGATCATGTTCAATAATCATTTTAAGAGCCTGTAGTTGACTCCCCTGCCACATCTTCACTATTGACGGTTTTAGATTTCAGTTTTCAACACGTGCTTGTGTATCTCTGTGCACAGTGCATGCATGTGGAGGAGCTTTGAAGTTGCAATCAGACAACTTTCTAACCTAACTGATTAATTTCAACTGGGATGGTTTTCCACCAGCATTTCTGGGTGTCCTGGGTTTGGAGTGGATCCAGGCAGAATGAACTCAGGTCTCTCTGCTCTCTGTGTATTTCTGTAGGACCTACTGCATGAAGGATTTGTTCATGGCTGGGGCTCCTGAGTATGCGCATGCTAAGGTGAGAACAATTTGAATTAATCCACTCCCAGACCAAGATGTAGCTCCTGATGGTGAAATATCCTAGCCTTGAGTTTAAAGAAGTTCTCTGCTCTGAGGCTTTGTGACATTAAATAAGTTGAACATTATCTTTCTTTAAATAAATCCCATTGTTTTGCCGGAGACCTCAGTATTTTGTCCAGCTGCTGTCTTGTTTAGTACAGTACATCAGACTGGCTGGATGAGGTATTTGCAAAAGCCATGCAGTTCTTAGTGATAGACCATTTGGGGCTCATTCTCATTATAAGCTTTTTTATCGTTATTCTTAAAGTAGAAGCCTGCCACAAATAATGTATGTAGTGTCTGGCATGAACTAACTAATGGCCTACTGGCAGGGCAGCTCTTTTGCTGCCTGCAGTACTTTGTACTTGAATATTCTAGTGGGATGGGAACTATGTAATGCTAACTGTAGTAATGATGGGCTACCTGCACAATCCTATATATATGTCCGAGAAAACTGCTTCCTTGGTGCTCATTTGTTCTTTAAGCACCTTATATTACATAGGCTATAATAACAGCACAATTTAATATCAGAAAAATTAGGTGAAATGAAAAAAAGCCCTTAAAGTTGCACATAAATCATATTACTCCATTTTTCAGAACCACTTTATTTCTTGAAGAGAAGGTGAGGGACTGGGAGAGTTGAAATTCCCTTTCTGAGCAATCCTTAAAATTATTTATACCACGTCATGACAGCAGTCCCAGTAAGGGATGCTGTCTTTATAGTGGTTGTATAGTGGCATGAAAGATAAGGTACTGCTACAGGAGAGCTATGTTGATGTATTACAGTACCTGGAGAGCAAATTTGGGTTTGGGAAACTTGTGAAAATGGTGTGGAAGGAAGAGACATAGCAAAAAAATGACTTTTAAACTGGATTTAAAAAAATCTTCACTGAGTATTTAGATTTTCTTTTTTTTTTAATAAGTTGATTGCTCAAAATTTCAACCAACTCCACGACTGAGCAACTCCAAAATGTTTAGTACGATTTGTCATTATGATGTTGGATATGTGTCTTTTCCTCCCTTACTTCTCCATTAGCTAGCAAAGTGGAAAACCCTCTAGATTCTCTTTTAAAACTTGACAAAATTTGAGCAGCTGCAGGGAAGGGGTTTTGTTGCAATCAGCCATTGCTATTTCTATATGAGTATTATTAGGTTTCAGAAATAATTTCTATATGTAAAAGGGAGAAGCTAAGTGATTTTTGAGTGAATGTATATGATTGTAGCATAATCATGTTTATGTTCTGTACCTGCATTACTATTAACATATTTTAATTTTGTGTGTTGATGAGACAACTGGATGACTGAACAGCGAGTTACCAGAGCTGATTGTATGTTCCTTCTCCAATCTATCAGAGAATCACAGAATATAGTTAGGGTTGGAAAAAACCTTAAGATCATGTAGTTATAACCCTCCCGCCATGTGCAAGGACACCTCACACTAAACCATGCCACCCAAGGCTTTCTCCAACCTGGCCTTGAACACTGCCAGGGATGGAGCATTCACAGCTTCCCTGGGCAACCCATTCCAGTGCCTCACCAC
>JANRGW010030137.1:0-18674 GCA_024733675.1 Psilopsiagon aymara
GCTGTGCCTGGGATTGCTCCGACCCAGGTGTAGGACCTTGCACTTGGCATGGTTAAACTTCATCAGGTTGGCATCAGTGAAGCAGGCAGACGGAACCACAGTTGTTATTTTCTTTACTTTCTAGGCAATGGTATTATACAGGAAGAAAAGACAAGGACATCGAACAATATCAGTATGACTGATATCTTTAAATTAGTCAGTCACAGGTCTGAGTTTTCTTTCTGCAAAACTGCCACCAAAATCCAAGGACCAGTTCTTGGCAATACTTTTTGGTTTTCCAGACAGATTATCCCTTGCACAAACCCTTCATCAGACTTCCTGTCAGTCTCCTCAGATATTGGATGATATTCAGAGACTGAACCCTCTGGACTACAGACATCCTCCACTGGGAGATACCCATTTTGTAGTTTTCCTTCTATCTGACTGCTCTCTATGCAGCATCTTCTGCTTCTCACTCTCTCCTCTATCTCCTTAACAACATTACTTTTCCTGCTTTAGTGGAGGCGGTGTACAGATATTCCAAAGAAAGAAGCCAAAAAATCAAAACACTCTCCAAATTTCTCTATTGTACTATTGGCACATAGGGAAAACAACTTTTGACACTGTGAGTGTTTTTCATGATGATGAGAAGAGATCTGAAACTACAGTGCCCATCAGGCTTCAGAACTTGATTTTGGTAGTTCTGAAGACAATATCATTACCTACCCACTACGTTACTCTACTAATGTCTCAAGAATCAGTATTACAAGTGCATCAAAAATAATCACCTGAAAACTAAGTAGATATAAAATATCCACCAAAGAAAAATCAGCAGTCTCATGCTTCGACAGCCTTGTTTTCTATGGATACATTTTATGCTTGATTTCCCATTTCCAGAATTAATTTTTTTCCTTCATTACTATATCCTGTTGCAACTAAAGAATGTGAAATAGTTCTTCAAGTCTCTTTTAAGTCTATAATTAATTGTACAGCCAGACCAGACTGTTTCAAGCTTAGCCTCTTAAGTTTACATTTGGCTTTTGGGAAAAAATAAAGAAAAAAATAGAAAGAAAGAAGAAAAAAGTTTCCTTCAATCTTTTGATTAAATTCACAGAATTTCCAGGAACACATAAGCCATATATCAAAACTTTGCAATTTAAAGTCACATTTTGGGATCTGGAAGAGGCTGCAGTTAAGATTCATTTCAATTACAATACTTTATCATGCAGTAGAATCTGTGTTCAGTGGCACTGGAATGTGGATTTAGTGTAGCAGTACTTTTACATTGATTAAGGCAAAATGTTCATGAGGTATGTGACAGTCAGGGGGGAAATGCTTTCTGAATAAAGCAATAAATACAAAATTTTACAACCTTCTTTGACAGCAGGTCGAATTCACCTTTTGCATCCCTGACCAAAGCTGAAGTAATTCTGTTGATGCCAAAGGAATGAAACTGCTGTAGAAACACTTGGTGCAGTCCTACCTTTTTTCAAATCATTAGCAAACTCCCACTGACTTCAAATCCCATACATGTAGCTCACAGGCACAGCACTGCTCTTGGTTGGCCTACTAACCTTTGTGACTTAACACATGCTACACTTCCTGTTTGCAGTTTCTGAGGTAAGCCCTCTGTGAAGGTTCCTGGCCTAAGGTATCATTTTCTTTGTTTGCTGTCTGGCTGCGTAGATGTCTGGCACAGATTACAAAGTACAGTAGTTCAAAAATATGCTTGGTGCTTATGTATATAAACTGCAGTGGATTGCATCACACATCCTGCATCCAAAACTAAAATCACATAACTATTGCTCTCTGTATTATTTGTGGTTTGCATGAAGCAGGTAATAAAAGGCAGCCATATCAGTAGCACAGCTGAGTAGTTTAACATCATTTACTAAAGTAGATTTATTCCAGAATGACATAAAGTAAATGAGTTCAGGATATTTTTCTTTATGTGTGCAAGAAAGAAATATACAATATACTCTGAGAGATCAGCACAGTTCATCTAATCCAGTGCCAACTTTCACAACACATACAAGAAATTCTATATTGTACAGTTACTGAATTACATTTAGCTTGGCACTGTCAAATGCTCCAACTAAATTCAAAAGCACATAAAAAGCACCAACTTAGTCACAAAAAAACAAGTGTCTCAGAGCAATAAGAAAACTATAAGCTTCCAGGGATGTTGCTTACAGTATTGGCTGGACTGGACTGGACTGTACTGAACTTGCTAAAGTCAAGCATTTAAGCAATATTTAGGTTTTTTGTAACCCAGTGATACAGAATCACAGCTAAACAGCCCAAGAACACCAAGGCAGTGATGGGAAAACACAGCGGGTTAGATTCCAGCCCACCTTGAATGTATCCTTCCCAGTCCAGCTTCAGTGGAATATTATAACTGCTCCTGCCACCACCTACAGAGTTTGTCCCTTTTTCAGATTTTATTGCTGATTTTATGCTCCAGGCTACCATTACCTTATTACCAGCCCTTCTAAAAGGGCTGAAACAACCATGGCAGCAGCAGTACTGGAGTCACAGTGAATCCTGAGTTGTGATAGACCCTTGGCACCAGCATTCCTTCTCAGGCCTTGAATTTCTCACAGATCATGGATGTTAGCAATTTAGACATAAGAGTCAAGTTCGGGCTTGTTTCTTCTATGCTAAACAGGACAAATAGAAAAACATCAAGGTTTGGAAGGAATAAACAATACCTCCTTTAATCTGGACAGGAGGTGCTGCTCCAACATGAAAAATTTGACCAACAAGGCTGAAATCTGGCTTTTATCCACTCCTTTTGGAATCAAAACCATTGTATAGTCTACATAGCTAAACAAATTTCTTCCAAGTCAATTAATATCAACATCTTTGATCTTAAAGTATTACATCATCATAGGTTACTATTATCTTTATTCAAGGACAAGCACAAATCTGGTGTAACTTTCCATAACCTCTACTACACATGTGAAGCTTGACAGAAACACGGTATGTGCTTGTGAGTGGACCAGCATGGATTTCTGCAGGCAGGGTGGTTAATTGTGTTCAGTTTTCCATATTTCTTGATCAGCTGATCCTAGAAAGGATTTCTAAAGCTTGCAGTTCAAATCTGGCTCCAAAACAGACAGCTTGCCTTTGCTGTTTGGCAAGAAACAACAAAATTATGTTAACAGTTTCTTTCAAGAATGCATGTTAGTAACTGCCAAATAACAGCTGTAATGACCCTGATGCATTTTTTCCCTTAGAGATTTTTTGTTTAGAACCCAGATGCTGCCCAAAATAAAACAAACAAATCATTCTTTACCATGAACTGTCCTATCATCCTGAACAATCGCTGCTGCCACCAGCACTATACCTTGTGAGAGTAAAGAAGCCACCTAATGAAGATTTACTCCCACCTGGGATTACATACACCTGAGAATGCATTAAGGGCTTGAAGCAGAGCCTGCTGAAATCCAAGGAGTCTTTGCATTTTGACTTCAACAGGCTTGTGATCAGGTCCTGAGAATTTAGTTTTATTATTCACGTCTGTTTTCCCTTGTTCATGTAGAAAACCATTTCACCAAAACCCAAGAAGGACTTTAATATTTTTGGTACTGTATCAGAGCAATAGTTTAATCCTAAGTTAAATTAAGAAGTGCCACTGTCTGCAGCCAAATGAGAGGCTAACTCTGATGTACCACCTGTGCACTGCTTCTCTGGCTCAGCATTGACCTTGGTTGACAGCAACATGTGCCTGAAAATTGTACCCAAGAGGAAACTCATCACAACATGAACAATCACAGTAGAATGATAAACACCCACACTGAACAAGAAAGCTGCCAAACCCTTACAACAGCCAGGACTCTGACTGCATCTGGAAGAAAATATGCATGTACCAAAAGAATGCATGTATATATACACAAGTACGTACGCATGTATTTACACAGTCTCTTGCTCCACTTTGTGCCTAGAGCATCATGTTTCATTTTGTCATAAAACACATGCATAAAAATATCCTTCTGCTCCCTTATGCCAGAGACAACTAAGATTATCAGGGTCATTATATGCAATCACAACAGAAGGTTGTGATGTTTTACAGTGACTTAATCCTATTGACCCATTCACATACCTTCCCCTTAAGAAGATAATTGATGTTTTTAGTTTTGAGTCACTTGATTTCCTTTTAATAATTCATGATTGCATGCTCCCACAAGATCATCAAATCTGTGCAAAGACAAAAGTACATTTGGTGAGAAACTGGTCTAACTGTGTTTCGTCTTAACTAATGGAAGAAACAATGGGTTTTAAAAGTTACACGGATGATTTTCCTGCACATGGGGTCTTACGCAAGATGCCTGCTGTGAAAGCCTAAGGTTGGCAGACATCTTCAAAGACAAACTGAAGAGACAAAACAATCTTTATGGGCTCAAATCTGTTCTCAAGCACAGGTACTTGCACGGAGACAACACAATGCATTCACACACAAATCACCTGAACCATGAAACTTCAGATACTTTCAGTGCTAACACTCCCAGAGTCAGCCTTTCTGCACAAGTGTCTGAAATGAAGAAACAACACGGCATGCCAGTAAAGACTGAAAACAATTCTTGCTTTCTTCTATCATATTTCACCTAAAATATTTGTTATCTCCTGCCATCTGTAGACATCCATAGACTTTGAAGTGCAAGTCACTTGGGGGCAATAAAAGGAGTTGAAGATGTTCAGTTCCTCAGCATGAGAAGCATACTTGTAGCAACACTTGCGAGACAGCAAGAAACCAATTTTTAACGTGCCTGCATGTCAACTAAAGGAGATCTGTACCATCATGTATGGAGAAGACAAGAAAAGGAGTTGCATTTCTTGTGAAACATCTGAATATTCAGAGATTAAGGATAGGTGTACTTGCAATCTGCCTCTGAAAATGTCTGACCAAACTCCTTCAATTTTGAAGGTCAAATCTGACACCTCTGAGATAGATTTCATGCTGAAAGCAGCAACTCTGCTTCAGATGTGTGAAACCCTTGGTGTGGCTAGAAAAACCTGTGGATCAGCTCAAGCAGCAGCTCCTGCAGGGTGCTGAGCCACTACAGTTCTTTATGATCACTGGTGGGTTGCATTATCCCTGCTTTTACCCACATGTGTGCATTGCAGCATTTAGTCACATAAATAAGGGAAGAAACAGTGGTGAGGATGCATGGTTTTGTTTTCATTTCAAAGGCTGGCTGTGCCTGTAGACTTGCCAAAGCCAGATGCTGTAACTGTGAATAGCATTACTCTGCAAGATGGGCCAGAATCTTCCAGACGCTGGGTGTGGTGGGTGCGAGGCCGCTTCATTAGCTGTTTGAAGCTGTGCGGGTAGTTTCCATTGTGGTCTAGCAGCCATGCAGGACACACCCAAAGAAGCTGGGTAAACTGCATACAGGAATTAGCCCACACTAAATTCCAGGCTTCCACAGCTGGATTGCTACTCATACCCCATCAAGCCAGCTGAAAGCAAGGTAGGTACATCTCTGGCAAGAGGAGACAGATGAAATATTCAGACAGAAGGCCCTTTTTTTGGCATCACAGAAAGCCACCCTGATGCTCGTGAACAAGGTGTGAAATGGTTCCCTTGAAATAAAGGTGAGTTTAGTTGAGGAATCAGAGGCAGATCTGCTCAGTGGGGTGTCCCAACACAGTAAGACACCAGGCTTCCATTTTTTTAACCAGTAAACTGGAAGTCCTGGAAACCCCGACCTTAAAAGAAGTGATTTCCCACTTCTGTGATTTCCATGTTTCCTGTACACTCCCATGTCCAGGAAACATGGAAATCACAGTAATTTCCAGTATTTCCAGACTTCCTGATCACCTACCAGTAAATGCCAACTGACAGCTTAGAAGCCTGGCAATGGACTTCCAGGCAGCCCATCAAACAGGGCTACCAAAGCTCCATCCCTACGTCTCCACAGTTGCTCTGCAGAGCTGATAGTCACCTGTCAAATACTGTTTTCACTGAGAAGCTGCAGAAACCAAGGAGCACATTTATTTCAGAAATAAAATATTTGTTGTGTCCAGAATGAATTATCTCAAAATTTATGTTTGGCAGAAAAATTTCTGTATATTTCCCAGATGGATTGGGACCAGCCCCCTCCCCAGTGTGTGTCTGCCCCCCACCTCCAAAAAAAAGAAAAAAAAGACTTCTCACAAACGTCGAATTGTTCTTCAGCCAATTTAAACTGGTGAGAAGCAGAAAGAAAAAAAGGAGGAAGGAATACTGTTAACCAGGATAAATCTCCTTGAGATCTTTATATCCCCAGACTTGTTTTCATGTAATCAGAGATGTTGACTCCAGAAGGAACAAGCACCATTTCTTACCTAACCTTTATATGAGCTCAGATCAAATTACCAAGACTTTAACAAATTACAACATGTCAGCTGAACCAAGAAGTCTTCTTACATCCTCAGCCCTCAATGAGTACGATACAATATGGTTTAACATAATCATTTTTGTTACAGGCTAAACCAAGTTTCATTGCCTTAAATACACCACAGCCTTAATGTACCCTTACCACATTTCACCTATGGAATCTCAGAATATCAGTTGAAAGGGATTGACACATAGTACTTCATTAATCTGCAGCAATTTGAATATACATGTAAGAAAGAAGGCAATAATTGACTTGCAGCACCATTACTTTGCTGCTCTACTGCTGTGCTGTTAGGAGCACCATATGAGACCCAGGGTCACAACTCTTTTACACAGCAAGTAGGAAAAAGAGCTGTTACTCTACCAGTTACTAATTAACTGAACTAATTAACTAATAAGTAATTAACTACTAGTACTATTTACCCAGCTGTTTCAAACCTAGCTTATGCCTGGGTCTTAAGAGAAATATCTCCCAAACACAAAATGTTCCACAGATCATTATCTGAGCATATCACTCCTTTAAATATAAGGATGTACTGCTGCATATGCCCAGTTTAGAGATTCAGAAGGGAACCATATTAACTAGTCTAAAGGTCACGCAGGAAATCTGAGGAGTAACAAAGTCTCAAATACAACAGAACCCTACATCCGTTTTACGCACCTCTACCTCCCCAATGATCTGTCCTTTGAGGCTACCTGTTGCTCAACTTAGTTGTCAAGTATTAGCTTATGGTCATTGAGAATAATGAGATTGCTCCTATTATTATCAGCTAGAGCTTTGCAATTAATTTTGACAGAACAGGCTCATTAGCTTCAGAAATATGAGTGATATGTGCAATAAGTACATGTTTCAACACTGTCAATATATGAGAGTACTAGCTGACTGACCATCCTACAGGACTCTCAGACTTAAAGATCAAATATCCCATGGTTTGCCATGTTTAAGGACATGCTCACTTCTCAGCATTTGCTGCAGTTCTGGCAAGTCGTGAGACAGCAAACTTTAAATGTGCAACATGACTGATAGAAGTGTTGTTCTTAAAGGTTGAAACTGTTTTAGCACTAAATATTAAGTCACTCAGAGATTGGAATATGTATGGAATCAATTTTTCACCACATTTCATCAGTCTTTTAGACTGTGAAAACCAGCAGGGTTACTCTGGCATAAAATCAGTGCAAAGGAATTGAGACTCATGCCTGTGGTCACTAATGTGACCTAGCTGTATATACAAAAGGATATGGGAAAAAATATTAAGAAAGAGTGTTAAAGCACAAACATGTTTAAAAATTACTTTCCAGTGTGACACTAAGTAAAATCAACATTGTTTACTGATAAACACTTTAGTAGCATTTGTTGGAGATGGTCTTTGAGTTTCATTTTTCACTCATCACTGGGACTACATAATCTATGTCCAAATCAGTAACAGAAAGTTGCCTCACCTTGTCACCAAACTGTGGCTGTCCCTGCAGTGGGCCAAACTGTTTGTGGGGCACAGAGGTCACATACCAGCCGAAGTTACAGATGGAATCAGATTCCGCAAGAAGTCTAACATCATTCTAGCTGTTTGGCTGTGCTGTCTCCATTTCAATTCTCAGTTTGCTACTGAATCCAAGACTACCATTTGAGTTTTGCCCTTGGTTTATGTTCTCGTAATAATTACACACAGTAAATGTCAGAGAAGATTCACGAAGGCCATGCAAACATAGGCCAAGCAGTACAGAAGAAATTTCTATGTTAGACAAAGCTATGAGACACAACTCCTGAATAACTGTAGTCTGGAGAAAAATGGCAAGTAAAAATGAAGGCAATAAAGACACAGCCTTCAATGGGAAAATTCATATAAATCAACCAAACATGAGAAGGTCCATAATGCTGTTTGCTCCTTTGGGTTTGTTTTTCTCAGTTTAGAATCAGATATGCCTTTGAGCTCTTTCTGCCAAACTCTTGACAAGTTGCATTATGAAAGCTGACAACAACAAGGAATCTTTTAACTTTTTTTATATTAATCTACTTCAAACTCATTTTTATCTAGCTAGAGGCTGGGTTTAATCAATTACAAGTTCTTTCTCTATATCAGGCCTCGGCTCAACTTAACCACAGTTTACACTGTGGCCTACATTACTAACTTCCAAAGGCATTTAATTTTTCAAGGTCTTTCTTTAGAGTGGTAACACTGAGCTTTACATGATACACAGACAAGGGTTTAGCAGATGCCAGCTGGTTACTCCTGAAAGGATTCAGTGATGGTCTCCACCACGACTAATGGAAAACTGAAGAATGCACTTAGCCAGAATGATGTCAGACATTACAATTTCTCACAGCCCGTCACACACACACACACACACACACACACACACACACACACACGAAAAAAAACCCTTCATGCTTACTGGGAAGCTCCTGGAAAAGCCGGATTTTGCATTCCCTATAAACCCTCAAATTCCCTTGGATTTCACTGACAATTCTGAGTTGCACAAGCATAATTCCATCTCCAACTAGTAACTGCTGCCAGAGCCACAAAAGCCATGACTCTCCTACAACTGTTAGCCAGAAGATTTAGCCTTTTTGAGCTTAAATTGTCAAGCTATCCTCTAGCTTTGGTAGATCCAGGTTCAGTTCCTGGTAATGATTAGGACAACAGTTACTTTGTGGAGAACGCAGACTCCATCTCCAAATACTTCAAAAATTCTTAATATAGAAGGACAACTTTAGTTCTATTTTAGTAGGAATAAATAATATACACTCATAATATCTCAAAATATGATTGGGGAAAAAAGCATTGAAAACTGATTTGTAAAAGGAGATGCGGATTAATAATAAATGGTTACATAACACAAAATGGCACATAATATTAGGAATCATTAACTGCAATAAAAAACAGATGTCACTGTGTCTATAACAACCCTGCAAAATTCTTCTTGTCTGTTACCTCTGGGATTTTTCTTTTACATATACATGTTAAAACTTGCCATTTCCATGGCAAAGACCAGTCAACGAGCTTTTATGTCTGAGCTTATGAGGTTTGATACTAATTTTCTAAATTTGCCTAGAATAGAACACAAGAACTGCAAGCAGCTGCGACAAAGAATCACATAATATTATCTGTGTATGCATTTACAGCTTGTGTTTAGGAAGAAAAACACGTTCAGTGAGAGAATGACATCTTTTCAAGGATTTAAACAAAAACACAAAAAAAATCAGAGCAGAATTAAGGCTTATAAGCAGGAAGATACATAGCAATAATTGCATAACAACCTCCCTGCAAGGCTTTTGCTCTGCCACCCTTAAAAGGCATGCTGCAAAAATTATAACAGGTCACTCCTAAACATGATTTGCCTAGAAGGAAGCAAAGGCTGGAAAAAACAATAACGCAGTAACTATTTCCCTGTACTGCATCAGGAATAATTATTACCATTTCTCTAAATTTTGTTTTTCTTCATTCTGATTACTATAAAAATCTCAAATATACTTCATGTTATATTAACCAACTATATCTGATATTTTGCACTGACTTAAGGAAGTTTACTGTATGAGCACATAACACATTTCTGCACTCAGCCTAACACAGAAACTGCTTAAAATCCCAACTCTGACAAAACTTCTGAAAGAGCTTTATTTGAAATTCCCCAGCAGTTAGTGGACATGCTAATCCATACTTATATGTTTGGCGTCTCAGGTCCCAGAAGAGCTACAGGAGGTTCCTTTCTCCCCATTGACATTAAGGTCTTTTCAAGTGCCACCAAACATTTAGGGAACTCCAGCTCTCAGCTAAGTAAAATCCTTAATCTGCAGTGCACTGTCTAGACAACCCCCATCCTGTGAACATATTTACTACTAAAGGGCACCAAGAGTTTTTGAAACATTGCAAAGAAGAATTTCCTCCCTTTGGATACAAGGAAGGCCACTCCATGTGTTCACCTGGACTCACATTGTCACTCCTACCTCCACAAAAAGCATTCAAAATTGTTAGTTGTAATTAAGGGCCTAATATAATGTTCTGGGTCCATGCAAACCCCTCCATTCCTGTATTGACCAACTTCGACAGACAGCTAAATTAACAAATCTCAGCATGTAGACTGGTTACAATCCTTGTTGTCGGGAGCAGCTGAAGTCTGCATATTTACTTTTTAAATCAAGCTGAAAATTACCATCTAAAGCAATAGTATGACTTGACTTCTGTCTGCATGAAGAAGAAAGTGCAAGCTGTTGCAGCAAAAAATAACATTTACTGATGATACACAAATTTTAAGAGAGACAAGTGTGAACAAACAAAAGCTGCTTCATCAAATTCCCTAATAGCGATACGCAAAGGAAATGCCAACATGCATTACATTAAGATGTGGTTACCGGCAGGTAGTTAACCCTTTAAAAATTAGTGATGCTGAAAAGTATGAGACTGGATTTCCTCATTTCCCTGCACAGTACATTCTGTTTGGTCTATCATGGGAAAATACCCTTTGCTTTAGTCAACTTCAAAGTTTATTTTAGGGTAAAATTCCGTTCAGATACAGCAGGGTGACCATCTGACCTAAGCCATAATGTGGTAACACACATGCATACTACTCTTCCTCCTCCAGCATTTTTTGCAATGTATGCTGTTCACATGCCAAAAGCTCTTTCACCAATAGACTGTTTATTGAGAAATGAGGTAAGTTGTCCAACTATGTGTACCTATTAAAAGGTAAAACACTGATAAAAAACATCAAGAAAAGACAAGCAGGGTTTATAATAAGAGAAAGAAAGCTTGATGGAGGGAAGAGCAGGAAAAAAGATACAAATTATCTCTGTAAATTAGACCAATTTGGTTTAACTAACGCATGTATACATCATGTACTTACATGTACCATAATAATCATAAAGCCCATCCAGAAACATTATCCCTATATGCGCAGAGGCCCAAACAGTCCAACAGGTACACGCAGAGCTCTGCTGAGACCAGCCAGGAAAGGTCTGACCTAGGACCCCTACCAGAACCTGCATACAGTTTGTAACACTCCCTGGCAGAGCCAAACACCTTACAAAGTGAGATGACAGCTGGGCATGGTTTACATGGTTTTGTGGAGCCTAGCAAGGCCCACACAGGGCATATGTGTGCCTACGTCCCTTTGCAGACCTATCTGCAAGAATTTTACTCCAAGTTTACACAGACCATCTGTGTAACAGCCCAAGTGACAATGCTGGTGCACCACCACCCACTGCACCAGTGACTGAACAACACCACTGTCTCGCTCTTTTCGGCCACCTTCTGCCATAGCTCTCTCCACTAGAAGCCACTGATTTGGAAACAAAAATCCATTTACTGTGCAATTTCTCATGGAAAGCAGAATTAAACATCCTAGGCAACAAGCTGTAGGGGACTGGGGTCTAAAAGGCAAATGCCCTAGCAGGAACAAACCTGGCTCTGGTTAGCGAACGACTGCCTCAAGCATATTTTGAAAAGCTTACATATTGCACAGTTCCTTAGCTACTCCCCACTGTGCTGCTGTACACTGCACTATATAATCTCCCAGTGCAGTAGGTGGGCTGGCTATTTTTAAAGTGCTTTGGATGAGTTTAGGCTGATTATCATGCCTCTGATTTTCCTCATTTTTGCAAAAGAGACTGAGTTTTAACTCAGAAATAAATATGTCTGGCAAAAGAAAGTCAGTATAAAATTTACACTAAACGTAAAAATAAGTCTAAGTACAAAACAAATCACTTTGATAAGTGGTTAATAAGTTAATAAAGATGCTATTCATCGACCTCTGGAGTTGAATTTATAGTCATTTATAATCCTGAATGTTTTTTACTGGTGTATTTATAACTGCTTATACCACATGGTCCTCACATGGCTAACAAGCTCTGCAGGAGCTGTTTTGTTATTTAGGAAGGGCATGTTAATGAAATGTTAACATAAAGTGAGTGACCAGGCAATATATTGTAAGATACTATATTTTATAATCCATACATGAGCAAAAGCATTTACTAGACCATTCTTTAAATAACTGTTAACATATTAAACCAGCAGCAGTGATTCATGAATATTAAATAAACAAGAAAGTAAAGGCTTCCAGTGGAAAGCTCTCTATTGCTGTCAAAAGTGGAACCTAGTGAGCTGCAAAGTACTCATAAATGCATGCTAATAAATCCATTCTCAGGTTAAAAGAACTTGAAGCTCTGCCTTAGAAAGTGTATGAATAATAAAGTGTCTCATTAATTCTTCCTGGCAGAGGTAAGAGAAGGATGTTGTATGCACTGTGTCCTTTATCATATAGCTGGCAACAATGCTGCTTTCTCCTAAGGCTCAGCCCAAGCATCTAAGGAAGACCTCACCACTCCTCCCTAGGGCAGGCACTCAGTATTCAGATGGCACTGACAGCTGCTGCAAGAGAAGGGTTATGAACTCCTGTGCTTCCACAACTCAATTTCCAACAGTCTTTCAGTGCCAAGAGTCTTGCACAAAAGCTTGTTTACAGATTAGAAAAATGAAAAGAAAAATAAAGCAGTTGCTCCTGTGTCAAAATCCTGAACTGCATATATCCCCAAGGTCCTATAATTCACATCCTAATATACAGTTAGACACATAGGAATAAGACAATTTTAACACAAAGAGAATTTATAGAAGAGCATTGTTTGAGCTTTATTGACTGGTTAGAAAGACAAACTAAATGGACAACTTATCCTGGAAAGAAGCAGACCACTTTTCACAACTGACTGATCTGGTTAATAGGACACGAGACTGGACTCAGCACATCTGTACTGCATGTGCCCTCTGGGTCTTACCTCAAGGCTTGACCCAACAGACTCACCATTCCTGTGTACAGATTCAGATACTTACCTTCCTCCTTGTCTCTCCCTCTCTTCTCTTGAGACCAAACACTAGCTGTGTTAATACTTTTCCCTAGTTTCAGGTAGATGGCTTGACTTTGAACTGGGACAGAGCAGAGAATACTTGCTAGCTCACCAACCCCCAACCTTTACCCATTGCCTTTATGGCAACAATTAACAGCAACTTTTTTCACCACCTCTTTGCACTGAATAGAGATCGCTGAACAAACAGACACCTTTATGCTCTTTCCCAGGCACCAGGAACCCCGGAATGCTGCAGAATCATCAGTAAGAAAACCCACAGCCTGGAGTCTGACATGAACTATGTGGACTGGCAGTAAGTTACGGCATAAGCCCAGCCCAAATTTGAACAAAATGCAGCTACAGTACCGACAACCCCTCCATTCTGTTTCCAGATCAGATAATTAGTTGTTTGTGATTTTGGACATTTTTGTTTGGTTGGTTTGTACCTCTTTCTGAGACTCTCTTTGCCAGACCTGCATGTACTCCCAAAAGTTATATCTGGACCAGGATTGTTTCTCACTGTGAGTGCTACATCAGCAATTTAGTGCATTGGAGAGCTTCTTTTTAACTTCAAATCTGCCCTGGTACTTGGAGCCCTACAGCATGTACTTCAGAGCATCACCGGTACATGGAAAGCAGTTTTTTTCCTGGTGGACTCAAGGGTGATGTTGCCATCTAAGGCATTCCACATGCAATGTGAACAGTCCAGCATTCCTTCTCCTCTACACACATAGTGCATCCCTAAGACCTGAAGGTACTGTAAAACCTTGTTGCTGGTAAAGGTGCAATGCTGACACACAGTCCTAGAATCATAAGGGATCATGCCTAGTCAAATCCTGGTCTTTCCCTCTTTGCATCACAAATAGGCTCTATGCATTTATTCAGTGCTTGGAGCATTTTTATATAATTCTGTATCACTCTGCAAAGTTGTAAAATCCTCCAGGACCACAGGAAAATCTCTGGGAATAAAAAAAAGAAAAGCAGGAATGGGAAGTAGGAAAATAGAAAAATTACTAGTGGCAGTCTGTGAACTTTATGAACCTATTACGGAAAACCCAGATGCAAAACGCAATACAGAGCTAAATTCCAGTACCCATTACTCACTCTGCTTTTACACTATGAGTAAGTCATGCATGGAATAGGATACTGTCCTGCATGAGATATCCAGTATAACCTGGACGACAGTGCATGCAGGATTTTCTGTCCCAAAAGACAAGAATAAAAAAGGAGTGAAAAAAAAAGTAGAAAAAGATAACTGTGAAAATTCTACATCAACATATTATCAGGAAGACAAAGTATGAGTTGCAGTTACAGATATATATATATATATATATATATGTACCCTGAACTCTGATTTCAGAGTAGATACACACACCATGTTTTTGTCAGGCATTTGCCCAAGGGTAGGTGATTTTGATGGACATTAAGCACCTTCTGGGGAGGAGGAGGAAGGTCAGATTTTTTTTTTCATTTTCTTTAAACTTACTGGAGTTTCTTTCCAACTTTGTTCCAGCTTAGTTTTGTCCAGGATTCTCTCCAAGTGTACCCTACGCAATGCGTGGGGAAGGAGACTTCAGAATAGAAAAAAAAAAAAAAACAAATGTCAAAATTGCCTCTTGCTTTTTCATTCTTTCCTTCCTTTTTCAATCTTTCATTGTTGCACATAGATTGCAAATTGCATTCCCACTGAGAAATACAGTGAATGTTAAGTAAGGAGTAATTAAATCAAACCACCGTCTCTGAACACTGCTTTCTGCATGGTCAGTGGTCTAGTCTCTTCCTGTCCTATCTCATCATCAGTCACTCTTCTGAAAGCCTCCTATTTTCTATCTTCCTTCTCTGCTCTCCAAACCCTCTCCTTTCCCTCTTCCTCTTTAACTTGCTTCTTTTGCCCCTATATACACAAGAATACACCTCTGCACAATCATACTTGATCTCCCAATAATAAAGCTGACTTTAAAAAGTTAAGTAACCATGACTAATGATAAAGGAGGTAGGACTTCAGGAACAATGCAACAAGAAAGCAAAAATGTCTACACTGGGATAAAGTAATCTCTCTGTGGTGGCCGGAAGTGAACAGTTATGAAAAAAAAAAGTTAAAATACATTGTTTGGGGCACTCCCTAACCTGAGAAAGTTTTAAGATTTCCATCAATTAGTGGCCTGCGGATTTCCTGTGTGGCAGCCAGCATCCAGACTACCATTCTTTACATCCATACATTAACTTCCTCAGTTAATTTTTCAGTGCCCTCTCATTTTTGTATTTATGAGAAACAGTGATTAATTGTTGTTTGAATCTTTTTACAGAACTCATGTGGTGATTCAACTAACATCCTTTACAACTGCCGATGTGCTACATCCAGTCCATACAGACAGAAAGTTTTGTTTCACATCCCGTCAGTAATCACAAGCTGGTATTATCTTCCACAATAAAAACAAAGCAACTATCATTATATCGCATCTGTTTTTTAGCTTAAAGCAAGTGTTTAAGGGCAGTTCTGGAAGCAGCCTCATTTTCTGAAAATACCTTTTCCAATTTGTCCCTCTGTAGTGCCAGCGGTCATACAGTGCAAATTAACTCATGGTTTTGGATGTAAGCCCGATGGTGAATGCCAGCCCCTGATTTTCCATAGCCCAGGGTACACACATTCACAAATGGATGTAACACTTTACAATAATGCTTTGTCAAGTGGCAAGTCTAAAAAGAGGGAAATGTTGACTTTTGAAGATGAGATGAACAAGGTAGGCAGTGTAGTAGTTTTAGCCTACTTTTCAAGTGATATATTTACAAGCAGAACAGAGCTTGTATATAAATCAGGAAATGTGACTTTCAAGAAATTTCAGTGAATTTGAATAAAAACCCTTAAGGTCCTTTCAGGTTTTGTTGACAATTTTTCAAGAATCTGTGTAGTTTCTGCAGCTGCATGTCATAGGATTTCCAAAACGGGTTGACTCAGTCACACCCATGTATTCTTGTAGTGTTCTGTTATTTACAAAGCAGTCTGTTAAAATGGACAGTTATGATTTGGCTATAGGCATAACTTCAATTGTCTTTACATGCTTTCACATATCTTGGTTTTGGTATGAAAAACTTAAGACTTTATCCTTCAAAGAATTCATTACCCCAAACCAAAGAGTCCCATTGATCTCAGTGCATTCGGAATCAAGTTAAGCATACAGAACACCACCAAGAGAAACAGCAAAATCTAAACCTGAACTAGAGGGATAATGTGGTCTTGTAATTTTCTGCAGCAGTACTACCTTCACAGCAGGTGAAATTCTGGCCTCACTAACATCACTGACTAACTTTCTATGGAAGATTTCACCAAATATGTTTCACTGATACATACACCTTACAAGTTAATCCACTTAAGTTGTTATTTCTAATTTGAGAGCGTGCTGCTTAGAAAATGGTCAGAATATTTACTCCCTAAAAATAATTCTGAAAAGAAAGATGCAAGGACTGGAGAATACTGAATACATAAACTCGAAATCCTAAGCGGTCAGTTCCAATTTTTTGTATATCTGATGCAATTTCTTAATTGTTGCAGTGTAATTCTAAATTACTAACAGGGCTTTTTTTTTTTCATTTCTCTTTTTTCCTTCTGTTTTCTTTAAATTTGCAGCTGCAAATCAATGCAAACTCATTTAGCTATTACCCAGGAGAAAACTTCAATTCTGTAAAGCAACACTGTGTTTTCAGGACCTCTCTGAAAACATTTAACAATATTCCACCCTTGGGCTTTTCCATCCTCCAATCCCTAGCTTGAAAGTTTGCATTCTCACTGGCCATCCTTTTAAATATGCTTTTGTAAAACTGCACTGAAGTGAAAAATGTTCACAAAGAACTCTGTTTTATTATTTTAAGTAGAAAAGGTAATTCTCCTGCCTTGATCCTGGCATCTTACAGGTTATGTTTTTCTTAAAATTTTGTCCAAAAATAGCAATAAAATAGACCAATTCCCAGTTTCCTATGTTACAGCCAACCAACTGATTGCATTATTACTGGGTAACATCACCCTTTTGGAATTAAGCTGCTAGCTGAGGTCTTATAATAGTGAAAAATTACCACGATTAGCAATGTCAGCATTTCTATTATAATAGTCTCTTCCTCCTCCTACTCTCTTTTCTCAAAGGACTGAAATTTGGACTTAAAAATTAACTTAAATTTGAAGCACTGATAACATAATCCCTGTCCATAAGTCCTCATTTTATCATTTGAGCATATTTATGACAAGTAGCTTTGGAGTATTTTTAAGTACAGGCCCAGGCATACCTTCTTCCTACTTCCAAAACTTGAGCGTGTATCCAGAGAAGACAGGACTCATTCCCACTACCTTTGTGGCTTAAGTTTCTTAATAAATGAGCTTTTAATCATCTCTTAATTTTAATCAGACACTGCTTTAAAACTGCTCATCCAACCATAGGGTGGACTGGAAGATGTATGTTACTAGAGCTTCACTTCAAAAATCTGTTTCAGAACCAGGATGTCATGCAAGAAGCATGTTTCTCAAAAGCACTGTTCGTGTTGAACCACACAACATAAAGGATATGAAAAGGCTCCACCTGGGACCCCCAAGCACAAGCAGGAGAGCTGTTGCCCTCTCACCATGAAGACATCTGCGACACTTTATAGCTGGGACATGCACCAGGACTCTGTGGGACCCACGTGTAGCTAAAACCCCACAGTTTGCTTGCTAAACAGGGGAGACTGTCCATAGCGCATCACACCAATGCTCCCTGCCACTTTGACTCCGAGGCACTTTCCAGGTCTTAGCCCCCCTTTCCCTCCCAACCCCCGCCATCCAGCTGGCTGTGGTTGCTTTCACCCGGCCGAGCACAGGCGGCACTCCCTGATGCACACGGCCGGGGCGGGCGCCTGAGCCCCGCTGGGCCGAGCTCAAAACCCCGTCCAGAGGTGAGCAGAGGCCCCGGCCTTAGCCCGCCCGCCCAGACCAGCCTTAGGGTTTCGCCCTTGGCGCCTGGGAGCAGCCCCTCCGGCAGCATGCAGGCGCCGGGGACAAGAGGGAGTGCCACCCTCTCCCTGGCCCGATTGTCACTTACGTTGGGGGCTGGTGCCGCCGGGAGCGCTGCCGGCCGCGGGGCCGGACACCGGCCCTGCTTCCAACAGGGGTGCCGGGCCGACAAGGAGGGAGAGGGAGAGAGTCGGGCTCCCTTTCGGTGTTGGAAGGGTGACTATGTGCCGGAAAACCGGGCATTTATTCCACGCTGCAGAAGCGGGGGGGGGGGGGGCAAGGAAGGGGTTGTGTGAGGGGGGCGGCTGTGCCCGAGGAAGGGGCCGAGGACGGCCGCAGGGTGCCCGCTCTCTGCTTGGCTGGCGGATCCGCTAACCGGCGGCTGCTGCGGGCCTCCGTGAGTCACCCCCGGCAGCGGCAGCGTCAGCCTCGCCGCGGCGTTGGCAGCTAGACGAGCCGCGGCGCGGAGCTGCCGCTGTCCTCGGATGAACCCGTGGGGCTGCCAG
>JANRGW010030138.1:0-27608 GCA_024733675.1 Psilopsiagon aymara
CTGGGGGGGACTGGGAGGCAGTGGGGGCACTGGTGGGGCCTTGGTGGGGCACTGAGGGGGCGCTGGGAGGGGGGATTGGGAGGCGGGGAGGCCTTGGGATAGGCTGAGAGAGGCACTGGGAGGACTGGGTAGGAGGGTGCTGGCTATGGGAACGCTGGATGGGGGCTGCTGGGAGGGGGAATGGGAATGAGGTAAGTGAGGTGCTGGGATACTGGAGGGACAGGGCAGGCACCGCGGGGGAGGCTGGGAGCGGTGGGGGATGCTCCTGCAACTTGGAAGAGGTCTGGGGGATACTGGTGAGGGGGTCGAGGGGTACGGGGGGTGTCCAAGGAGTGAGGAGGTGATAGGAAGCACAAGGCATTGGGGAATGGGGTGGGAACACTGCACGGGTGTGTGTTCCCCGAGATGGAAACAATCACCTGCCCCCGACACATGCTGTTAGGGCTGTGGGTTCTGAAGCTGAGGTGCTGTTTTCCCCTGGACATCTGTGTTCTGTTCAGTCTTCTGATGCTCTGGGGGCCCTGAGCCATGCTTGGGCTATTGTGTGGCTGCTCAGTCAAAATGAGTGCAGATAAGAAAGTGTGGCACCAGCTGGAGTGTTAATCGGGACCACTTCAGAGATTTAGGGGTGCAGCACTGCATCATTTGAGTGCTGGGGAGTATGGATCAATACTGAGGCCTTAAAGCTGCTGCCTTCCTCTTTATAGTGATGTGAAATCAGTGGTGGGAGCTGCTCAGCCTGTTGAAGTGATGCCTGGGGCAAAGCAAGTGTTGGTCAGACACAGGATCCAGTTTTCTGTTTGTTTTTTGGGCTGAGGATGCTTTATCTTTCAGGCTATGATGGTTCCTTTTTCTTTTAATTTCATCATATTTTTGATTCAGTCTACATCTAAATGTCAAGGCAATGCTTATAGCATTAAACGTTGCCAGAGCTCCTGGAGAAAATCCTCTCTTCCTGTTTGCAGAGGTTGGAACATGAAGCAGCCTTTTGCTGTGAGCTAAAACACCTCTTACCTGTTCCTACCTTGGACACAGAGCATTAGTGAGAGCACAATCGGACGTGGATTTTCTCCTAAAAATACAAGGGTGATCATGATGTTGTCATAATTTATCTTGGCTCCCTCCAGTTTAGATTTGTGTGCAAGGAGCTCGCGTTTTCCTGAGCTATTTCAAACATTGGTATTTTTATATTTGGGATGGTTTGGGTTTGGCCTTCATCTGGAACTTGCTGTAAACCAAGCTGGGTTTGCTTAGTGGACAAGATAATACCCAGTGCTGTCACTGAACAATGTGCAAAGTAAGCTCTGACATCATGAGGCAGCAGTCTGAGTCCTCATGGGAAGAAGAGCTCTCTCCAGTGTTGCCCTTGGAATATGGTAGTTGGCTTATTGACCTGTCAGGTCTCATTTACATCTACCAAACCAGGGTGTAAAGACGTGCACTGTGCTTGGCCTTGGCTGAGTGTTCCTAGGATTCTTCATCTGAAGTTAGAAGAACAGCAAAATGTTCTGGCTTTGGGTTTAAAGATCATCTCTGCAATTCAGGAAGGTTTCTTCCTCCTCCGTGTAGCTTTATGCAACTGGGACGGATGATGTGTATGATGGTTTGTTGAGTTTTTCCTCAATTTTCTCTCTTATCTGCTTCTCTGGCCACTGTTAAAACCAGTATCAGAGTAGCTCGGCTGAGAAATGTGGCCCAGGTTGATAAATCCACATTCAATGCAAACAAAGAACAGCAAGGTTATCTTCAATGCCTTTTGCATAGCACTATACCAAACACTCTCGTAGACGGAAGTAGTTTAGGTCATCTTTTAAGCTGGGCTCAAATCTGAAAGACTGTAAGCAGTAGCATTGCCGCTGAGCATGGGGTCTGGTCTTTATTATAAACCAAGACCCCCAATAGCGCCTGCTTTCTTGATGCTTTGATATTTTAGCTGGGAAGATTGCAGTGTTGTAATTCCTGTGGCTTTCCCAACCCAGCCTCTGTTTTGGAAGGAGGGCAAACCTCTTCGGCAGGAGGAATATGCTTTCAGACCTGTCCCCAGGCATGGTTTTGCTCTCCAGCTTGGAAGGAGCAGAAAGGGAGATGAAAATCAAATCAAACTCAGACATGCTGCCTCACTGGGCTGAGGTGGTAACCATGCAAACACAGGGCAGGCTGGAGCTCTGGGGAACCGGGCGAAGCAACAGGTCATTTCTCATCCGGCTGCTTGGCAGTGTGACAAGATGATGACAGCCCTTCATGGCTGTGGAGCACATTGAAGGTGGTAGAAATTGTGACATTCCCCCTCAGCTGCTGCTGCTGGGAATTTAACTGCTGAGGAATTGAACTGGTCAAGGGGGATAAGGGTAGAAAAGAATGGTCGTGGTGTTGGAGTTGGTTAAAGGATGAGGAAGGAAAGGGTTAAGAAACAGCAAGCTGGTTGTGCAGCTGCTGGGCAGTGTCTTGGAGTTCAAAGCTGTGTCTGTCCTTCTGTGCTGAGCCAGCAAGAGCTGCAAGGTTTAGAGACAGGACAGGCAGTGTTTAGGGAACAGATGACTTGCTGCTTTGCTGATAACATTTAAGGTCATGGAAGTATGTACAAGAGAAGGGGAACTGGGAAAAAAGAAAAAGGATGGAAAAGGTGCGAAAACCCTTTGTTTTGGATAGTTTTAGAGTCGTAGATTCTTAGTACTGATGCACTGTCCCCCAAAAGCACTAAAACTGCCCGCTCCTGTGCTTGTTTTTCAGTTCAGCTGAAAATTGTTTGAGTCATGTTTGCCATGGAGCTGGCAGTTGTAAGGATAAAATGATGGTTATCCACGTACATTTGGGCAATCAGTATATTCTAAAGTATTAATAATTCAGTTCCCTGGGACAAGGAAAGTGCTGGTGAGACCGTTCTCTTGGCTCTGTTAAGCACTTGCTGGCCCAGCAACGTTTGTCAGTCCTGTCCACAAAGCTGAAGTGCAGCACTGAAATAATCAGCTTGTGTGTGTGTCAGAGGTGGGATGTCAGCTCCTGGCAGAGAAAGATTTCAATTTCAGGCTTGGGAGAGCTGAAGAGTAATGGCTTTTTGTTGCAAACAAACGCTTTGCATCTCTCAGTAACAAAAGGAGGGAAAGAAATGAAAGGGCCTCTGGGTGGGTTTTGCAAGTAGGATTAATTGTTCCTTCCATCAAGATGCAACACAGGGAAGTATCGTTAGGGGGAGTTGACAGTTTCCTTTGTCTGAATCATGGACTTCTCGCTTTCAGTCGAGATATTAAATGTGCTGTGCTTTTCTATGTTAAATGAAATGGTGACCCCAGGGGAAAGACAGCTGCAGAGCATGTCAGGATCTGCTGATTATAAGGAGTTAAAAACCCACTTTCACCTTCCAAGACTGAGAGTTTGAAAAGCTGGGCTAAGCATCCCTGCTTTTCCAGCCTGTCCACCTCAGGCTGTGGTGTTTTCACTCACATTGTTCATCTAAGCCTTTTGAATCTCTGGTTTTGCCAAGTAATAGCAGCAGCAGCTGCAGAATGAAGATTGTGACACTTGTGCCTGTGGATATAAAGTGTTTGCTGCTTCCCCTTATGTTACACACTCACCAACCGTCCTTCATCTGAGTTCCTGCTTTGAAAACTGGGTGTTGTCAGCTCCCAACGCTGTCGGACTGCTTCGTCTTTTATTTCTTCTTCTCCTCAGGTGTTGTAAGGAACTGGAACCATGACGGACTCCAAATACTTCACGACCAATAAAAAAGGTTAGTGTTAAGCTGCTGTGGTGGATTGGAAGTGATGGATGGCTATTTTTACACAGCTTTTTTAACTGCATGCGGAAGAAATTGTGCTGTTCTGTTAGCTCTGTCCCTGTTTCTCAGTCTTCTAGGGGGAAACTTTGCAAGTAGGTCACATGGTGACAGAAGACAAAACTGATGTATATACGATTTTGTGATGCACAAAATGATCCCAATTTCTGCTTTATCAAGGATCAGAGAGCAAAACACTGGGATTTGAGTGCTGATCTGGTTAAAGTTTTAATTATGGGCTTACAAGTTCAAAACTGAGGATGGTTTCTCTGTTGGGCATCACAGGATAAGTTGATGACATTTGGTATTTAAGGTATGAGTGTATATCTCTACATCAAGCTGTGCAGATAATGGGATTTCCTATGACTGTTACCTCCAAAGATGCAGTGCTCTGACTTCCCCTTGGCTTTATTGTAGGTGCGGTGGTCTCCTCACTTCAGGACAATCTGCTGCCCTTAAGAATGGGTAACCTGTAGAGGATCTTTGAGGATGTTTTACCCATCCACCTATTCCAGAGCAGGGCTTGTTCTGCTGAATCTGTCCCAGGCACATTTTTTCTTCTAACCTGTTCCTAAACAGAACACTCTTGCTGACTGTGATTTAGGCCTGATGTTGCTCATCCTTCTCCAGCAAATGTGGAAAATGGTTCACATTAAGCCCTCCTTTTCAGAACAGCTCAGTGTTTCTGTTGAATGCTTGCCAGTGAAAAAACTACAGTGCTGATCAATTTATATTTCATTAAGCTTCAGAATGAACTCATAAATTAAGCAAATGCAATTCACATCTTTCTAAGGAACAATCCGATCTGTACTTTGATTCCTAAAGGTGGGGTTTTCTGCCATGGCTGCAGGAGGCCAGCCTGCACTCTCTAAACTTTAGTGGCACACTGCTGCTGGCTCAGCTCCGGCTGGAACACCATCTCAGTGTGAGTAATGCAAGTATCTCTGGCAGGCAGGAGGTGTGCTGAGTGCTCGCTGCACTGTGTTCCTCAGAACAGTAACTCTTCTGCTTTTTTTGAGGTACCTGTTAGTCTTTTTTTGTCTGGCTCTTCAATAATCAGCGCTGCTGATGTGACAACGTGCCATTGGTGTGTAGGAATTGAAGGCTAGGGGCTTGAATGTGTTTTGTCGGAGAGATTTTGATATTTGGAATGTGTCTTCAGCTTGTGGCTTCCAGTGAGGAATACTGCCCACCATCCTTGTGGAAAGCTGTGAGGCAAGAAGCATTAGTCTTCTCACATCACCTTATCTAGAACAGGCTTCAGAAGCAGAGTTTTGCATGTGTTGCTTTATTTTGCAAACTTGCCTTGCTGCTTTCATGATCCAGCCTGAACTGACATTCCATGCAAGCTGTGTTACACCATTTTATTAGTAGTAGCTCTCTCTAGCTTGGAAGGAGTTTATTCCACTGGAGTAAATTCGTGCATTCCTGTTTCTGCTGCTGTGTATCACAACATTTGGGCTATACCGCAGCCTGCTGTTTTCTCTTTGAGTTCACTGGAAGCAGGTGATGATGAGCCAAAGTTGAAAGTCCGGGCAAAATTTCTAGCTTAGTTGGTTAGTTCCTGCAGGCGTGAATCTAGGGTCTCCAAATATCTTTCCATCCCAGTTATATAATAGTTGCCTCTGAGAAACAGACGCTGCAGTGATGTGATTTAATGTTCTGGAAGTGGGAGAGCTGCAACATGCAGCGTGGTTCTTGCTAACTGCTTTTTCGTTAGCAAGGTGTTAGCCCATATCATTATCTTAAGTGTTGCAGCTTTGCTTCCCCCTGAAGCACATTCTCCATAAGGTCTGACAGATGCTGTGCTGGTTTTATGGGACCAAGAGGCTGCGGAAGTGAAAAGTCGCTCTTGAATTATCCCTAAACCAAGACCCTTTTCAGCTCCCAAAAGGCTCGATCTGTTTTGTCTTCTGCCAGGGGAGATTTTTGAACTAAAGGCTGAACTGAATAATGAAAAGAAAGAGAAGAGGAAAGAAGCTGTGAAGAAGGTTATTGCAGCCATGACCGTGGGGAAGGATGTCAGGTAAACCAAACTTTTCTTGCACCTGTAGCAGCTCTGGTTGTCCTGGGACTTGGTTGGGTGTAGCAGCACATCTCCATGGGGCAGCTCTGAGCCTGTCATCTTGGTGTGGCTGGGGAGTGAGGCTGGCTGTGTCCTTGTCTCTGCTGTGCTTGAGCCACAGCTTCTTTGAGCTCCCTCCTGCTGACTGAGCAACAGAAACAACTGTTTTCAGTGCTGGTTTAGCAAAGTGCCAATAGACCTTTTTATTTAAAAATTCATCCAGAATTCACCCATTTTGTACATCACTTTAGATGATATTTTCTCACTTCTTAGTAGCTTGTGTTTTAATGTTAGAAAGGCAATTCCAAGTGTTTTACTTAGCCTTACTTATCATAGCATCAATTTAAGCTGCGTTCAACATAAGTGATTTTAAAGCTGAACCTTTGCCTCATGTCAACTCAAGGACACAGGCATTTACCTTCTGCAGCGCTGTCCCCAAGACTTTATCTGTCTTTGAGACAAGCAGAAAAAGTTGCTTCAGTGAATGCTTCTCCCTTTCAGCTTCTGTTACTGGAGTCTCCCACAAAGTCGCAGTAGTCCTGGATTCATGGCAGTGCTCTCTGTTGCCACGGAAATAATATGAGGTTGCAAATTTAGCATCATGACTTCATCCTAGAATGAAGGGGCAGATAAACTGCAGGAAAGATGAAGTAATACGTTTTGGCCAGCAGCACTTCCCCTTCACCTTTAGCTCTCTCTGGTGTACCCTTGAGCTGCAGCTCTCCTTGTGTAACTACCTGAGGCCATCAGCAGTGTACAGATTGCTGCTTGAGTTTTGAATACAGCTCAGCTTGGCAATGTTGATGCTCCTAATCTCTGTAGCGTTTACCAGGCTGAGATTTGCAGGTTCTTTGCAAGTGTCCTGCGTTACCAAAATGGTTTTAAGCATTTCTTTTCCTGGTGGGTTCATTACCAGGCCTGGCATGGCAGCATGTTGTTGTTTGGTGAACTCTCCAGTTAAAACTCCTTTAGGAAATTGCTTTAGTTTTCACTTATTCCAGAACTGACTCATGTTAAAGCCCTAGAAGAGATTAAATGATTATTATAAAAGCCATTGCAAACTGGTTTGGGAGGGAGGTTGACCTCTCATCAGACAGCTGGATACTGAAAGTGAACTCCAATTTTTCCAGTTTCCTTGATACAGTTACTATCTATCCCCTTTGCATACCAAGCAATCTCACTGCTTCTCTTAGTTTTGGCTGGGAGTGTTGATCTGCTTGAGGGCAGGCTGGATTGATGGATTGTGGTGAATTTGTATGAGGTTCGCCAAGGCTCAATGCTGGGTGCTGCACTTGGGTCACAACGACCCCATGCACCACTGCAGGCTCTGGGAAGAGGGGCTGGGAAGCTGCCTGGCAGAAACAACCTTGGGGTTTTGGTCAGCAGGCAGCTGACAGTAAGCCAGGACTGTGCCCGTGTGGCCAAGAAGGCCAAGAACATCCTGGCTTGTGTCAGGACCAGTGTGACCAGCAGGACTGGGACAGCGATCCCTTGTACTTGGCATTGATGAGGCTGCACCTCAAATCCTGTGTTCAGTTTTGAGCCCTTCATTCCAGGAGAGACATTGAGGTGCTGGAATGGGTCCAGAATGGAATGAAGCTGGTGGAGGGTCTATAGCACAATGTGAGGTGCAGCTGAGGGAACTGGGGGTGTTTAGCCTGGAGAAAAGGAGGTTTGTGGGAGACCTTAAGGTCAGTCTCTTCTCCCAAGAAACAAGCGATGGGAAAAGAGGAAATGGCCTCAGGTTGTGCCAAGGGAGGTTTAGACTGGATGTTAGGAAAAGTATCTTCACTGAAAGAGTTGTCACGCATTGGAACAGTTTGCTGAGGGAAGTGATAGAGTCACCATCCCTGGAGGTGTTTAACAGACGTATGGATGTGGCATTAAGGACATGATTTAGTGGTGGTGTTGGCAGTGCTGGGTTAATGGTTGGACTTGATGGTCTCTTCCAACCTAAGTTACCCCGATTCTATTCTTGCTTTCCCTTGTCTGTGCAGCTCACTCTTTCCTGATGTTGTGAACTGCATGCAGACTGACAACCTGGAGTTAAAGAAGCTGGTCTACCTTTACCTTATGAACTATGCCAAAAGTCAGCCAGATATGGCCATCATGGCAGTCAACAGCTTTGTGAAGGTAAAGTGTTGACACTAGTCTGCACTAGCTGAGCACTTCACATGCAGTTCACAGTTCAAGGTGTTGAAAGGACTGGTAAGACATGTCATTCACTTGCATGCTTTGAAAGCGAAGGTGTTTTTTCAGCTGTAGGGAATGCAGATAGTGGAAGGTAAATGCACCTTGTGCTTTTGTAGGTCATTCTGCAGCCACCCTTTTCTAGGCTGTTTTGGAGGAGCATTGCTCAGAGGTGTAGGTGGATTGGATGTATGGAAAATTATGTAGTCTTGAAGTATGAAGTGTTACATTCCCTTCTGCTTTTTCTTTTTCCTCATCAGAAAAGCACCTCTAGGTTAGCTTTGTGTACTGCTTCATATTTTGCAAACTTAAGGGGTGCTTATGCCTACAGCTGATGGCCTGTGAGAAATAGCCCTTAACGACTGTTGCATTGTGTTTAGTTGATTAATTTTCCCATAATCTTCTCTTGCTCCTTTAAACCAGTAAGGCTGGAAGCCAGTGTATTACTTTGAAAGTTGCCTGCGGCTGGCTTTCGGGTGGTGAGAGCTATCTCTCTAGCTTAGCTGTAGCTGCTAGATTATATTGAAAAAAGCTTTACCTGAGAGAACCAAGGGACACAGAGATCACAAATTTGCAAGCTAACATAGCCTGAAAGCATCTTGAGGTAAAGTAGAATGTTTCTGTGAATCTGCAAGCTCCACCGTTTATCCCTGATCTGAAAGAATTGCCTTGTTCTAGCATGTCAGAGAGAATGCCTTTTGTTTTAAATAGGAGCAGCCTGATTCTGGCTGCAGGGAAGGTGTCAGTGGCTAGCACTGCAGATTTGCTTACTGTATTTCTGTCGTGTTGCAGGACTGTGAAGACCCAAACCCTCTGATCCGTGCCCTGGCTGTACGTACAATGGGATGCATCAGGGTGGACAAGATCACAGAGTACTTGTGTGAGCCTCTTCGCAAGTGTCTGAAGGATGAAGACCCTTATGTACGGAAGACTGCAGCTGTCTGTGTGGCGAAGCTGCATGACATTAATGCCCAGATGGTGGAGGACCAAGGTTTTCTGGATTCCTTGCGTGACCTGATAGCAGACTCCAATCCCATGGTAATGTACATGTTCTCTCAGTGCATTGTTTGAGTTCACAATGGGCAGATGATAAGAAATGTGAAATCTTTTTTTGCTGCAACTGTGCACGATGATGTATGTGTTGGTTAGTGAACACTTGTTGCCTCAAAAACCAGGAAATACCTTCTCTTCTTTGATTTCTTGGGGCTTTTGCCTGAATGCTGCAGTGAATGTTTAACTTCCTGGTCAGATAGTCAGAAGAGCAAGAAGTACTTCATGCTGCTACCTTGGTGACAGCTCATAGTGATTGCTTTCCTGCAGGCTTTGGCTCTTCTTGGAGTAAGATTTGATGGATTAATTCATTCACTAATGCAGATAAATCCAGTGGCCTGTAATGAGTGAAAAAAAATCAATGCACATGTGTTTAATAAAGTTAAATGAGTCATGAGAGGCGGAGATCAGGACCAAGAATTTCACAGGAGTAAATTACCTACTAAATCAGTACTTCATTGTGGTTGAAGAAGGGTCCATTTCCATGCCAGGCGTCTTCTGCTATTATTTTTTAACTAAAAGATGGTGGCCAGTGTATTAAAGTGCACTACTGCATAATCCTTTCATTCATTATGCTTTCCCTGTGGTCTGCTGGAATCCAGTGAGCATACTGATACTGCTGTGAGTCCTAGCAGGGACTAAAACTTCTGCAGCTCAGCTTAACTCAGTTTAGCCATGTGACTGCTTTTTTAGCTCCTTTAGAGCACAGATCTAAAAGCAAATTGCCATCCTGTTACAGCTGGCTTTGGGCAGGTTTGGATACATCAAATGCAGGTGGTAAGGTGCCATCTGCTGTAGTAGGAGAAAAGGTTGCTGACTACTTTTCTTGCAGCTTTCTAGAGACAGGAAAACTAAAGGTGTCCAACTTCGCAGGCACAAGTCTGTGAGCGCTGATGTCTATCAGAAGATGCAGGTCCTTGTTGCCTCTGATATCCAGCTCTTTCCTGTTCTTTTTGAATGCCTCCCTGATGTTTTTCCGTGCCAGGTTTCTGCATGAATATTGTTGACTACTTGAAGATGCTCTCTCTGGCTTGGCGATTTAGAGGCTAATAGGGGAACACCTGCTTTTTTAATTCAGTGTTGAGCATGTCCTTGCAGCCTCTGAAAGCACTTGATAGGCTGTTTCAGTTCTGCTTAAATGCTGGCCTCTGCCATTGACTGGCTCTCAAGCAGCAATAGTGTGTGCTCTGGACAGGGTTATAACCTACTCTTCTCCTAGCCTTGGTTCCAACTGTTTAACTTTCTTCTGCTGATTACAGCCACATGGAGATGAGCAGAGGAGCTCAGGCTGGAAAGATGTGGTTCTTAAGGAAACTAATATGGTTTTGCTTGCTCCTTCTGCTTGTTGATCTCTATAGAACTAACTTTTGTAAATGAACCGTTAGCTGTTAGGAGAGCACCAGTATCAAAAGTACATTAACTTAATACTCAAATGAGAATAAATATCAAAGGAGAAGAGGAGAAATATCAAAGGGTTATGTGTGCTCCGTTTGCTAAATAAAACACCTGAAATAGCATAGGGATTCCTAATGAAACATCAGTACAACTAATGAGCTCCTTGGTGGGAATGAGGATGGGCTGGGACAGCAAAAGCTTTGCAGCTCTACAGCTGCTGAAACTGTGTGGGATCTCAGTAGCTGCCCCATGTTGTACTTGCCTGCTCTTCCCAAAGCTGAGGATTTCCAGCAGGAACATGAAGTTTGGAGGAGTGATAGTGACGGAGAGGCCTGTGGTGTGTTTTTCGTTCAAGCTTTGAGAGGATCACATGGCTGCAGTTCAGCGTACAGGTTTCCCAGGTTTTCCTGTAAACAGGGCATTCTGGTTTTGCTTTTCAAGGACGCATGGGGAGGGCTTTTATCAGGTTGGGGCTCTTACAGCTTCTGACTTCATATTATACTTAATCTAGTTACAATTTTAGATACAGCCATTTCTTCTAGTTAAAGTTTATTGCTTTGGTCCCCTTTGAAATTCATTTCTTTGTGGCATGGCAATTCCCTCAAAGGCACAAGAGCTATCCACCTAATAAAGCTAATAAGTAGCTACCTAATGAAGGTTCATCTTCCCAGTCAAACCATCCAGCTCATTGCTGAAACTCCAGTGAGGGTTCCTGATGGCCAGCAGTTGCGTTCACCAGATAAGTTCTATTTGTGTGCAAACTGATATTTAGGAACGTGTTTCTCCATGATCAGGTGGAGCACAGCCCTGCCTGGAAGCTCTTTTTAAGTAAAATGGAAAGAAAGATTACTGATAAGAATTGTACAGATGGATCCATCGCTATGGCCTATTCCTTGGTAAATCCTGCATCTCAGTCATTGCAACCTGTTCTCTGAACTCATTCATAATTGCATTATAAATGTTTGTCCTCTTTTGATGACTTGTGGAAATAGGCAACATTAGACCTTAATGGAGCAGAATTTTGTAGGCAGGAAATCCACACTTGTTTTCTTTTCTGAGAAATGAGGATTTTGAGCAGGAGCTAAAAACCTCCTGTTGAAAAATAGTATTTAAGAAGGGGTTTATTAGGGTTTTGTAATTGGCTGCCTCTAGCATATGAGCAAGCACTAAGCATTCTAACTGGGTAGAGTAACAACTCCATGTGGGGCTTGTTAATTGCCTTATAATTGTGCAGAGATGGGGGTGCATGATTTCTAGCTGCTCAAACCACCCTAATCATAATGATGGTGAATGCTCCATCCCTGGCAGTGTTCAAGGCCAGGCTGGACAAGGCTTGGAGCAACCTGCTCTAGTGGAAGGTGTCCCTGCCTATGGCAGGGGGTTGGAACTGGATGATCTTAAAGTCCTTTCCAACCCTAACTGTTCTATGATTCTGTATCTAAGTTGGAGGTGACCTTGTCAGAAACATTTGAGTTTGGGTTTTTTTTTTTAATACATATATTCAGACTAATAGTTTATTAACATGGGATGTTCTAGCAAGTCCTCTTGAGGTGCTATGGATGCACAGCCGTGGCACTTTCCCTCTTTATCTGGGCTTTTATTGTCAGGGTCTGGCCTTTGTTCAGATACAGTGGTGTTTTGCAGAGCTGAGGGGTTGCAAATAAGCTGCTGTAGTTGTGATGAAAGGACTGACCCCCGAGGCTGGTAGTTCATTAGCTTCTTCTGAGAAATGTCTGTGGTAGCTTTGTAGTTTCTCTTGGATTAATTAGTTCAAACTTCTAATTGCATATATATTGATATATGGCAAGTTACCAAATGGGTTAGTGGCTTACTACATTTCAGCTGAGTTATCTGGGATCTGTAGTGACAGAACAAAGGGTAATGGGTTCAAACTGGAACAGGGGAAGTCTAGATTGGATATGAGGAAGAAATTCTTTACTGTGCGGGTGAGGCACTGGAATGGGTTGGCCAGGGAAGTTGTGAATGCTCCATCGCTGGCCGTGTTCAAGGCCAGGTTTGACAGAGCCTTGGGTGATATGGTTTAGTGGGAGGTGTCCCTGCCCATGGCAGGGGGGCTGGAACTGGATGATCTTAACATCCTTTCCAGCCCTAACTACTCTTTGATTCTGTATCTTACCTTGGGCAGGCAGCTGGCCAATAACACATATAAGGGCATGGTTCAGTTACTGGGTGGTTTCACTGTACAAGTTTGATTATGAATGGAAACTTTAATCTTGTTTTGCAGATGGGTCTAAAGTGCTTGTGGCTGCCCTTTGTCACTTGGGATCCTGGCAGTGAGTTTCCATTCATAGAGGGAGCCCTCATTTCTTCTCAGAGCTGTCTAAGGCAAACCCTGCTTTGCTGTGCATTTCTTTGCATGCAGCTCATGAGGACCAGGTCTGGATGGATGCAAAGCTAGAGCCTGCTTTCAGCTGTCGGTGTGCTGCTGCACTTATTCAGCCCTCGGGACCTTTTTTGCTGGTAACTTCAGTGTAGTACAGCACAGAAAGGATGCCCTCCCATGGTCCTTGTGTTCCTACAGTTTGTGTGACATCCCAGGGTTTTTGTGTACTCCTGGTTGCACACAGATTACTGCACAGCACTGTGTACACCCAGCAATGGCTGGAAATAGTAATGGGGTGGGAGAAGTAGGTCTCTTACACATCTACGGTTGGCCAGGGGCTCTCTGGAGTGTTGGCCAAACTTCAGTGCTTTTCAAGTTCTCTTGATACTGTCTTGATCTGACACTTGTGCCTCAGACCTGATGCCTGCTGCTCGTTGGAGCATTGCAGGTGCTGGGCACTGGTGATGAAGACCAGGACCACGAGATGGCAGCAGCTTAAAGCAGAACCAAAGCTGTCCATAGACGCCTTATTTTGTAACTGGTTCCCTCCTGGTTGTTTTCACTGTGCCTGGTTTTCTCCAGAAATGTAAATATTGGCAGAAAAATGTAAGAGGAAATCCATCCTAAGCCTTCCTGGTTTTTAATATTTGAATGGAATGGCCTTTCTCTCCAAATATTTTCAATCCCTGACCTTCTAGAGTAACTTTTAACTCATGGAATAGCTTTCTTGTCAATTTGCCTGTTATCCAAATGGCTTAAGTTAGATTGATGTCCCCTTCTTCCAGTTCTTTTCTAGATGCTGTTGGGATTTGTATTGTTTTTTGTAGCATTTCTTTTTCTTTATGCTCTGTTTCATCACTGTGATGTGCACAATCAAACCTTTCATAAGTGTGGCTGTTCTGCTCCTGGGTTATGCGTAGACAAAGCACTTATGTGCTGCCCAAGAATATTTATTACACCATCTACACATACCAGCGTAATGGGGGAAACACTGTTGTGAATCAATACAGAGTAAACTGAGATCACAGAAGGAGCTGACTAGGAAATACATCAAGTGTGTGGAATATAATTAAACTCTTTTGTCGTGGCAGGGTATTTTTTTGCCTTTAGCATTAGCCTACACTTAGAAAGGAGTCGACTGAGATTGGACAGCGAGAGCTGGTGAGGTCTGTCTTGGTCTAATCAGAATTCCCTCCAGCAGGGTTGAGTTTCTACAGTTCGCAGACTAGACTAAAAATCCAGTGATCTAAATCACAGTGCTCTCTTGTCTTCCCTGCTGTGGCAGCAAGACATGTAGGTTCCTTCTCTGCCACCCACAAGTTCACAGGGTATGTGTGGGCTTCCTGGGTGACCTTCTGGAGAAAGAAGGTCTTCCTTTTGTTCTTTTTCCTACTAGCTGGCAAGCAATATGTCTCTCTGAGATCACGTCCTGAAGAACAAGACTGTTCAGAAACAGAAGCAGCTTTTTGTCTCCTGAGCTGTCTTCCACTTTGTAATTTACAGGAATTCTATCCCTCTGTGTAATAAAGCTGAGAAATGAACCTGTTGCTGAGGAGCTGTTGGTGGTCCTCTGAGTCCCAAAAGGACTTTGTAGGAGGCAGTCTGGGATGTGAGGCTGTTCTTGGAGAGCAGGGAGTGAAACACCACCTTGTTCATGGGCACAGGAAAGCACTTGTTCCTCATGGGGAAACTTGGACTTTTCACAGCTGTGTGTTTTCCCCTCTGCAGCTGATGTTTTGTCTAGTGCCAGGAGTAAACCACTGCTGCTGGATGAGGTGGTGATTCCTGCTCATGAAGGTTGTAAGGACTTGGAAACTCACATCCTACTGGAGTGTTGAATATTGCTAGGAGCTGTGGGCTGTGCCTCTGCAGCATGTCATCCATCTGGGGCTGCCTCCAAGATACCCTGGCTGGAAAACATCCTTTTTTTCAACCTAGGTGCTGCAGAATGAAGGCTGTATCTTGAAAAGTCTCCCAACAATGTCTGTGTTGAGCCTTGAAAGGGGCAACATGGGAGATTGCCAGAGGAGTTCAGGAGCCAGCTTGTGTGTGTTGCAGCAGTCAGACTCTAAAGATTTAAACTGGAGGAGAAGGGAGAGCTGCTGTCTGCAATCCATGGCACAGCTTCAGGTTAGCCACCCGGACCCTGCCTGCTCTGTGTCTGGCGGCTTGGTTTTGGCTTTGGGCTGAACTCCTGCAGCTGCTTCTCCAGAGGAAGCTGAAGTCTGACTTACGGAGTAGCTAGTTTTTAATCCAGGTTGTCATCCTAAACAGGTCTGAGGGAATTCCAAGTCTGTATGTTGGACCTCATTTGTTTGATTGGTGGGTTTTCTAGGCTTGTGGATGAAGGATGCTGGTCTTGAGCACTTCCTGTAGATGTTGTGCTTTTCCTTGCCTCTGGAATACTGGCACTCTGTCAGAGAGATGCAAGGATTTTGTATGATAATGCATGGATTCCCATGACTGTTTGCAGAGTCTTTCCTCCCAGACTCCTCATTTATAAAGCTTAATTGACAAATCCATCCATCAGGGACTTGTCTCCTTCCAGTTACTACTACCATTATGTGTCCAATTCCCAATGCATTAAGTCTTTAGATCATTCCAGGATCTCTATTATCAAGCAGAATGTTGGAGAGCTGATGTTGGAATGCTGGGATCAGAGCCTGGCCCTTTCTGAAAGGAGCACAGCTGGTTGCAGAGCCTCAGTGGCTTCCTTACAGAGCTTAATGTTTTGTATTGGGGGGCTCAGAAACCCTTTGATTTGGAGCCATCCCTGAATAGCTGTTTGCCTGCCTACCTACCACAAGAGGTTCAGTAGTTGGAGCAAGTGGTCTCCTGTCTTACAACTAGTTCATTCTGATCTTGCAGGACATCAGTCCAGCAGGGGAGTTTCAGTCTGCCACAGAGTGGCATTGTCCTGCAGTGCAGAGCAGGAGCAGGGAAGTGCAGAAACCAGTCAGGACAAGCACGCCATGGGAAGCATAACACTTTGACTGTCCTTTCATTGTCACCTCCAGAAAAATTCATCCTACTTGCAAAAAGCAAGCTGGAGATTTTCCCCACTCAGGCAATATTCGGGACATGGTCAGGAACTGAGCATGTATCCAGCAGTGCGATTCCAGTCTTCTGGGTGCAGACCTCCTGCAGTAGAATTAGTGGGAGATGAATGACTTACCCTGGGCTCTAGAAAGCTGTCACAATTAAGGCTGATCAGGGGAGCTGTTGGTTTGCACAACTACATAGGCTGGGGGTGAGTTAGTCTCACAGAGCTTTAATTTAAAGCTATAGGTAGTGCATGCATTAATGGTGTGAGAGGTTCATACAGGCTCTCTGACCCGCCTGATTGGGCCATTTTAATTGTTTATAGACCACTTCTAGGGAAGTAAAGTAAAAGGGGGGAAAGACGAAATGTGAACAGAAGCAGGGGTCATGCATGGAAGGAGTGCTTGTCTGTGTTAGCACTTGTTAGGGACCTTTCAGGCATGCAGCATCGTGTGGCTATGAAAATGATCAGCCCTGTGAAGTACCCATCTGTGTGGATGCCCCTGATATTCCCATCTGGGAGTCTGTGCTTAATGACACAACGACACCATGCAAAGCTGAGAGTGTTCTTTGGAAATGTCAGCACCTCTCTGTTCTGGAAAACATCACATGGTGCTGGCCTCTCTTGAGGGTAGGAGCCTCCAGCTACATGAGGAAGGCTGCCTCAGCATCTTTGCAGAGCACCTTAATTTTGCCTCTTTTTCTTCATTTTCTCCTCATTTTAGTGGGATGTTGAGCCAGAGGTTCCTGCTTTAAACAGCAGAACATTGTATTTCATTAACTCCATTACACACTTGGTTTAATTTCCAATTAGTCTAGTATGCTAGCAAAATAATCTGGTTGCTTTGTCTGTTGGGTGTTCTAGATCTGCCTAGCTTCCCACCTGTCCCCCCACCCCCTGCAAAGCTTCTCTGTGTGGGTTGATAGGCAGACACTCAGGTTTTCACCCACCCCCTTTCCTCCTTATTAATGTATTTTATACCATTTGCTCTGAGCTAAAGGTTTGAGGTGCCAGAAGGAATAACTGGCATATCAGTGTTCCTGCCTCTGCAGCTCTCCACAGGGTTGGATCTGATGTCTCTGGCTGCAGAGGGGGATTGTCTGTAGGTGGGTTTCAAAACGTTGGGTTCTTGTTAAATCTGTAATGGGGTTTTAAGTGCAGGGTTTATTGTGGTTTTTCATAAGAGTCTGTGAGACTTAGTTTATCCCAGTGATGCTTCTTTGAGAGTCTGAATTTATTGGGAAATTCCAGCCAAAAGGCAGGTTTATTGTCATTCAGCTCAACTGTGCTCTAACGGGATGTGAGTTCATTTGAATACTGCTGAAATGTACCCAGGGTGAACTGTTCTATATCAGCAAGCCAGGCACCTAGTGTTATTACTAATTTTTCAGTCTGCTCTGCATTTGTACTTTCTAGGTGGGTTTTAGGCTAATTCTCTGTGCTTGGTAACTCTCAGCTTAAAGACAATGGTGTTAATTGTGAGTCAAGTGAGGCATTCTGCCGTGGAGTTAACTTGCAGGTTTAAGCTTTTCCTGCTCAGTAGTTGTTTGGGCTCACGTATGTTTGGCTAGTGGGTTGGCCTCAGTTTTCTCAGTTATTTTCGAGAACTTAAGGCTATACTAGATGTTAGTTTCTTGTCCTTTAGTCTCCTTCCTGTCTGTGAAATAAGTTGTTTAGCTTCTGTTTGGTTCCTCAACCGGATGTTTTGAAAAGCAGGGAATTCTTCGTTGGCTGAGAAGTTTATTGCCTTTTTTTCCTCAGCAAAGTATGGAAGTGGTTGTGAAACTTGTCCAGTTTCATGTAGGACTTTGGCCACTACCTCTTGTAAAGCTTTAGCTTTATATTTAGTGTGTCCCCCAGCAAGTATATCATCATTGATTCTTATTTTTAAAGGTGAGAAAACCCAATGTGTTGTGTAAGTTATTTTATCCTTTTGTATCATGCACTTGCTGTTCAGTGCAGCTGGATTTCACTATCTCATGTTCCTCTGTTAAAGAAGGGGCTGGCAGCTGAGTTGAAGAGTTAATCTACCACATCAGAGCTGAACTTCTTCTTTGGCCACAAAGTATACACTAGGTTACCAGGTGAGGTAACGCTTGAATCGGCGTTGACTTAATGACTTCTTTCCCCATACCTGACTCATATCCCGAACTGTGGACAGTGCTTCAATCTTTATTTCCATGTTGACTGAGCCATCACTTGGTGAGAACTGTCAGCAAAGTCAGAGTTGCTGTTTACTGGAATGAAGCCATGCAGTGCTGGCTTGTATTGCTCTCTTTTCCTGTCTCCTAATGAAGCCAATGGCAATGCCAGTGAAGAGAGGTGAGCCTGCATACTTGAACCAGTGTTTATGTTGGACTGGTTCCTGCAATCTGTTTTCATTTCAACTGTGCTGCTGCTGTCTAAAAAGCCTTAAAAGACGTTAATTATTTTTGTTGGCATACCATAACACATCAATATGTTCAGTGCGCATCGCCAGCAAGGACTTATTTTTCCCTGTAATAAATGTTGCTTAAAGTTTGCAGATATTCCCTTATCCCCTTTTGCTTTATTTATCTTGTCACCAAGTTGACAGCAGCGCAGTTCTGCTAAGGCAGACGGTGAGGACTGGCTGTGGACTATAGGGTTGTGGATCTCAGCTCCTCTGGCAGAACTGAGCTACTACCACATGTTTCACAGCCTCGTCCAGTCCTCCTTTCCTAAACACCCAAGGAGACCACAAGCCATGCTCCTAAGTGCATCTTGCCATCTGACACTCCTTATGGATGAGCTTCATGGGAATCTGAAATCTAGTGGGTTGCCGTATAGTGTCCCAGCCTCGGCACTGTTTTGGACACTTGCATTAATTCTGCCACGTTAGTTCCTAAACCAAATCCTAAAAGCAAGCCCTCGTTCAGAGTAAGGGCTCTGGGTTGGAGCTGCTGTGAAGCTACACAGGGTGGAAGTCTGGAGCCTGAAGGAAGGCAAGATGTTCTTGTTCCGTGTGCACCTCTCGTGTGAAGACAGGCTGAGAAAGTTGGGGCTGTTCATCCTGGAGAAGAGAAGGCTGCATGGAGACCTCATAGCAGCGGGCTATAGGAATGCTGGGGAGGGACTCTTCGTTAGGGACTGCAGTGATAGCACAAGGGGTAAAGGGTTCAAACTTAAACAGATTGGATATGAGGAAGAAATTCTTTAGTGTAAGGGTGGTGAGGCACTGGAATGGGTTGCCCAGGGAAGTTGTGAATGCTCCATCGCTGGCGGTGTTCAAGGCCAGGTTGGACAGAGCCTGGGTGACATATTTTAGTGTGAGGTGTCCCTGCCTATGGGGGGGGTTTGGAACTGGATGATCTTAAGGTCCTTTCCAACCCTAACTATTCTGGGATTCTGTTCTATGTGGCTACTCTGATGTCAGGCAACCCATGGTGACAGCATTTCTGTGCATCCTTTGCATGTGTCAAACTCCATGCTGGACTTCACTTCCTCTGCAAGGAAGGAAACTTGACTTGTGCCTGCCCTGGGGTTTAAGATATGCGCATGGCCCAGTTACTCCAGTGTGTAGTGCCTGGCAGTGTGAGTGCATTTGCTAGAGCTCAGCCGTGTTCCTTAGTACACCTGCCAGGTTCCTGTCTCTGCGATGCTTTGGCTCTGTAACTTTTTATATTACTTCAGTTTTGATGTTTTTTTCAAAAGTTGTTTCATTCTAAAAGTGTTTTTCCATAATGATTTTGAGCTTTTAACTTGCATTGATTTGTCTGCACTTACATACTTCCAAAATATAATGGAATTAAAGCAGTCTTTTACTTCAGCTTTCTGCTGTGTCACATTAACCATTCAGGAGTTAGGCAAATGACATGATGGGGAGAATAAGCAGCATCTCTTAATAAGTTACTCATTAAAACAGTACAAGGAGACAGCAGTTTTAATTACTGCTGATTTTAGTGACAGAAGGCTCATTCAACTAATGAAATTCATAAAATCTTGGATCAAAATTCCATCTCTGACCTCTAGGTGTGAAATGCAAACTAGTCAACATCACTGTGCTCGTGCAATGACTTTGGAATAGCTTGGTTTAATGACAGGCAGTGATGGGAACAATATAGAGAATTTTCTGGTTGTGCCGTTCTTGTTTTCAATGTACTGCATCAAAAGCATCTTTAGGCATCCAGAGAATCAGCCGATTTTAGAGAAAATGTTTCTTTGCCTTAATACCATAGAAAATAATGCTGTAAGTCTTTGTTTTAGCAGGGGTGTACTGTGAATTGGGCTGGACATGTCATCCATTGTAAAATAGCCTGAAAATGCCTTTGCGTAGGGTATAGTAAATTGTGCGTCAAACTCGGGCTTAAATCCCTTTTCTAGTGAATTAAACAAATAGAAGACTTTTGTCTCATCCACAGACTTTCTATTTTTGTCTCTCTATTCTGCCACTCTTCTATTTTGAACATCTTCACATGGCATCTGTTAGAATAACTGTTGAATTTGAGTTATGGAACTCTGAATGTGCGTTGCACTCCCACTTCTTGCTCTTGTCAGGCTGGACCCTGGACCCTCCTCTCTGTGCTTCCTGTCATCTATGCTTATATAGTCTTAAATGTAGTGCGAGTATTTTCAGTGTCATGCTGCAGTGCTTGCCAACAGGGCTCTTTAGGCATGCAAGTGGATGTGATGGGGACTATCTGGAATTGAAATAGGTGTTATTTGTGAGTTGCCCATTTTAGGGAGACCATGTGTTTGCTTTCAAACTGGGTGACCTGGCAGTGTTGCTTCAGAGCTGAAGGCACCTGACATCTCTTACCAAGGAGATGGTTGTTCTCCTTTCTCAGATGATTCCTCTCATTTCTCAGATCACACTAAGCCAAGTGCTGTGGGGCTGCCAAGGGGAAATTAGGCAAGGGGCATGCGTTCCTGAATAAGTAAGGCAATTAGAGCTTTTGAGACCTGGACCATATCAGTTGACCTGGAAGTGAGGGTAGATGATGTCTACTTGAAGCAAGCTGGGGTGGAAGTCTGGAGCCTGCAGAAAGGGGAGAGATGTTCTTGTTCCATGTGGATACTCTGCTGCCATGTCTAACTCCTTTCAGAGTAAAGTCTCTTGGGAGGTCCTGATCCCAGCTCTGTTTGCAGGTGACTTTAACTTTAGTTTATCTCCAACAAAACTACTTTCAAGTTGTAATTTCTCTGGCAAAATGCACCCAGGTTGGCTTTTCCTGTTTTCTGTGTGTGTTAGCAGCCCCTTCCTGCTCTGTGCTGCTCTTCTTTCACTTCCTTCCCAAGAGACCCTTCAAATTTTGGCAAAGGACAAGGTTACAGTCAAACTTTGGGCTCTCCAGGTTGGTTTTGAGGTTGTATGGGCTCAGGTGACTCATGTGGTGGCTGCTGCTGGGTAGATGATAGCACACACCAGGTTCTCGATGTTTGTTTGCCATGTGGAACCCATGTAAACCCAGGTTAATCCCTGCCAAGCCATTAATGGAATGCCAGCTAAGAACACATCTCCTTGTCTCTTTTCCCAGGTGGTAGCGAATGCTGTGGCCGCCTTGTCGGAAATCAGTGAATCGCATCCCAACAGCAACCTGCTGGATTTGAACCCTCAGAACATTAATAAGCTACTGACAGCTTTAAATGAGTGCACAGAATGGGGCCAGATCTTCATCCTGGACTGTCTGTCCAACTACAACCCCAAGGATGATCGTGAAGCTCAGAGGTATGCTCTTAGCACAAGCCACTTGGGGATGTTTGGTCACTTGCAGGCTTCTGCTGTGTTAGAACTCTGAAAAGGGCTTGTGCTGATGGGTTTTTATTGTGGTCTGTAACAGCACAATTAAGACTTGGAGAGCTGTAAAAGGGTAGCAACTTTTGGTAGATTGGGCTGATGCTGGAAACCTGCTCTCCCCTTTGCAGAACCACTTTCTCTGCTTATAAGTAGCTTCTTTTCCCCTCTTTCCATTTAAAAGTCTAGCTCTTAGGGGAACTGGTGCTCCTAAGGAGGGATCAGCTCAAGACCAGGCCTGTAACAGTGGCAAGACTGGAGGATTTTCTGGTTTAAAGCAGAGCTCCCAAATCTGGTTTTGCTATTTTGAGAGGCAAGAAGCCCTTATAAGTTTGGGGACTTCCAGAGTACTATAGGCCCAAGGCAGTAATATTTTTTTCCAACTAAAAACTAGTCTGTGATAGGATAGAACTGAAAGTAAAGGTAAGAAATGATTTTTTTTTATCACTCCAAATTTATCCTTGTGCTTTTACCTTTAGCTGCAGTGACTAAACCTAAATACAAAGAGCTTAGGGCTTAGGAACTAGAGTGTTAATGTGTGCACTTCAGACCTCCTCGTCTTTGTCCGGAGTCATAAAAAGTCAGATTCTGTACCCAAGAGAACAAGGAACCAGCAGGAAAAGATACTTGGAACAAGTGCTCACTATTCTTCATCTATTTTGTGTGGGTGATGTGGGAGTGGAGGGGGAAGAAGGGGCACAAGCTCACATGCAAAATCCTGGGCAGGCCTTTTCAAATGTGACATGTATCTTCATTAACTGTGGTTTTATAATCCACTTCTTTAGAAAAGCCTGCCAGTCTTGCTAGGTTTTCTTTCTTCCCACCTCCCTCCCCTTGTGTTCTGTTTCTGTGCCAGAAACAGCTATTAATGAGTGCTAGAAACCTGCAGAGATCTCCAGGGTGTCAGGCCAGTATTATCCTGGCTTTGTCAGAAAGGGACCACCAGTCTGAACAACTGTGAACATGTCCCAGTTCCTCATCAGTGATTCCTCTGAAGTGCTGTATGGAACTGGATGGACAGTAACTACTTTTGCTTCTTTGTGTGGAGTTTGACTCTCAGAGCCTGCCTTTATTTCAGAGGAGAATGATAGCACCCGCTTTTAAATAGCTTTCTCCTTTACAGCAAGGCTGGTGTCATTACCCCTGTGCAGGAAGAAACTGAGTCACAGAGAGGTGAAGCAGCTTTGCATGCTAGGAGACCTTGGGCAGAGGCAGCTGGGGACTGTCTCCACCTCTGACTTTGACTCTTCTGCTCTTCACTTGCCACGCTGCTTCCCTTCCAGGGTGGCTGAAAGGAAATCTTTCAGGGAAAGAAACTTCAGGAGGCACAGATGGGAATAAGATTGTTCTGGGTTAGCAATATGCAGGAGGGGGTGGGAAGAAACTTGACAGATGCTGTAAGAAAGACCATATGAACCCAAACTTTCTTTCTGCTTGGGGTGGCTTGTTTGGGATGCTGTTGGTTTATAGGATCTACTGAGGCAGGTGGTGAAGCTGATACTTGGGGGTGGTATTTAGGTCACTCTTCCCTGTATCTTCAGTGGAACAGAAACCTAGTTTTGCAGAAACAAATGGTTGAAATGGCAGCAGCCCTTAAGCAAACCAGAAGTGTTCACATCTCTGGACCATTATGGGGGGGCTAAAGTTTTTCTGGTCATTAAAGTTGTGTTTGTAAGTGACAGACAAGATTACAGCAATAGAGAATACCACCAGGCAAAGGCAGAAAACGCTAATAATGGAACATGTGTTGGGACTGGAATGCTGAGAGCTGGAATTGTTCCTGAGCTTGCTGTGGCAGGAGAGAAACCTGAAGCTGTGAGAGAAGCAGTTCTTTGCTTCCTGCCGTTTTCAGGAAAGCAGGACTTCACTTGTTCTCTGTGAACAAAACCAAATCAAAGTAGTGTCTGAGAAGCTGCCCTCAGCCATGTACAGTGTTCTAAAGTCAGATAAGCTCTGAAACACCTGGCATTCTGAATTACATCTCTTACTCCTCTCTCTCCAGCATCTGTGAACGGGTGACCCCTCGGCTGTCTCATGCCAACTCCGCAGTGGTGCTCTCAGCAGTGAAGGTCTTGATGAAGTTCTTGGAACTTCTTCCTAAGGATTCTGACTATTACAACATGCTGCTGAAGAAACTTGCCCCTCCGCTGGTGACCCTGCTGTCTGGAGAGCCTGAAGTTCAGTATGTTGCCCTAAGGAACATCAACTTGATTGTGCAGAAAAGGTAAAGCCTCATGGGGTGTTATCCCTGTGTTGCTGAAAGGCATCTGGTTAACTCAGACCTTCAGACAGTTCCATGTGCACAGAACTTCATTGAATTTAGGCTCACATCCCTTGAGGGGCAGATTAAACTGTTTCTTGACTCTGATAGACTGAATTAATGCTTTCAGCAGCATATATGTGATACCTGTATTGTACAGTATTTCTTTATCTTCCCCTTTCATTACCACCTTTCTAAGGGCAGTAAGAACTGCCCTCTCATTAGCCGATAAACCAGATTGCAAGTAGGAAGGAGGCTCTAACTGTACGGTTCATGGTGACCTGTAGAAACTTAATGTGGTTATGCTATTATCAGCATAATAGGAAAAACCAGGCTGCTGACGTACTGATGTACAGTGGGTTGGGGTTTTTTTCCATCAGTTTACTCCCACGTGCATGTTTAAATACTGTTGTTCCTTGCTGGAAAGATGGAATAGGTTGAGTAGCACTTTGTGATTGTATTCAGGGCAGAGTTACTGTGTGCAGGCATCTGGCAAGTGAAAGCAGCAAATGAGTTTGTAGGTGGGTTTTGCATTAAGATAAAGATGTTATTCTTTCACTGAAAGCACTGTCATCCACTGACTGACTGCAGTGGTTGGCTCAGCAGTTCAAATGGAGGAAGTAGAGATGTTGGCAGAGGTAGAGACTTGAATTCTGCATTTTGTACCTAAACAATCTTTTGCTCCAGTCTTCTGACATTATTCAAACTGTTGTTCTCATGTATTTGCATGTGCTGGACACAGAGTGACACCATCCTGTTTCTCAGTAAACGTTTGGGTAGATGTCTAAACAACAGATACCTGTGGTTAGCATAGAGCCCCTGTTTTTTACCAGACTTGAGTAAATCAATGTTATGTTCCCTCCAGGCCTGAAATTCTGAAGCAGGAAATCAAGGTGTTCTTTGTGAAGTACAACGATCCCATCTATGTTAAATTGGAGAAACTGGACATCATGATCCGCCTGGCTTCTCAAGCAAACATTGCCCAGGTCAGCTGAGGAGATCCACATGAGTTCTGGGCTGGAAAATCTTCCTGCAGTCCTTGCATAAGAATGTGTACAACCACCTCCTAGTGTGGTCCTGGCTTTTAGTCATCACTGTCCCTGGTATAGTGCTCTTAGGAGCTACTTAAGGGAGGTGGTGGAGTTTTCTCCATAGTTAAGATGTCAATAGAACGGTATGTCTTACATCATGACCATTAGGTAGATCTTGTTGTACAAGGAGAGCTGACTTCTGTCAAATGGGTTGCTGTTAGTGTTGAGGTTGGAGTGAGGATTTTTTCAAGTAAGAGGTGCACCTATAACAGTGGCATTCACAATTCCCAACATGACTGAGATCTGAATTTCAAGAGTATTAAATTGTTAGATACTTGCATAGTTGCTTGTCAGAGCTAAAATGAAGGTTCTTTTGCTTCCAGAGTGGAAATAGCACAAAGCTAAACTGAATTGGGGCTGCTTTACAGTATGTAGATTTTCTTTGGATTTGATGTTGGCTTAATCCAAATTCCTTTCTTAAAGGAGCCATTCTTGAGTGCAGCCCTGGCCACAAGACCTAACACTAATGCAGAATGATTAATGCCTGTGGTTAGTGCTATTATTGTTCTACCCTAATTGTCACAGAGCAGTTTCATTTAATGTGACATTTTTAAGCAGCTCTTTCCTCTGCTGTTTTTTGGAACAGAGCGAGGTAAATCACCCACCTTTTGTGCTGGGGACATGGAAAACATCTTAAAAATCAGTTTCCATGAGAAATCTATTCAGAATTTTCTATTTATTCTTGGTAGGCTCCATAGCAATTTTAATGCATAATGTTTCAATAACGCGGGTTGTTTGGATGAAAGGCAGTGGTGGCTGGAGGGCAGAGTCTGAGACTGGTTTCTGCAGACTAATGAATGAATCTCTGCTTGGTTCTAAAGAAGCATTCCTAAAAGCAGCCTAAGCTTCATCAGGAATATGCTCTGAAATGAGACCCAAGGAGAGCAGGCTTCTACCCATATCCTCCCTGTGCAGCTTGTCAGGGCTCTTCATCTCCTCGCCCATTCTAGACCAAGGCAGCAGATTAGTTGTATCCAAGTCATTCGGACTTGGGCAGTATTTGAAAAGCATAAGCTACTGAACATGGGTGCGCTAAATCCTGTGCAACAGAGATCAGCCAAGGAAATAAGGAACTTCAGAACACCGGTGTCTTGTCTACACTGCAGATGTATTTGCCTGCAGTCCGGCCCTTCAAGGCCTCCTTATCTTGTCTTTGCTTGGGGCAATTTGCATTGACTATAGATTTTTTTTAACAAACTGTCTCATTTTGTGCTGCTCACCTCTTGTTTGCACTCCATTTCTGACATCACAGTGAAATCCCTGATGTCATATTTGACATAAGAAACAGACACAAATGAGATTTTGAGGGAATATAAGTTGCATAAGGTCTTTTTTAAGAATCATTTATTCTATCCCAGTAGGTCCTGGCTTAAGCCTTTGTTCAGTTTTCATTAGCAAAAAAAACCTTAAGAGGAGAAGTATCTGTTATTAGTCTCTGTATAGGTGTTCCAGGGTGTCATCCGATCTCGTCTGCATCCTCCTTTTGGATATAGTAGGGATCCAGAGGTTCATCTCAGCACAGAAAAGGAGAGATCAGAAATGGTTGTTGCTGAGGGCTTTGCATACAGTGAATGTAGAGCAATAAGTACAATAAACCAGGCATAAATATATGTGTATGGATGTGACCCCAACTTCACTGTATTTTCAGTGTAAGAAGGAATAGCAGCATTTAAGTTTGACAGGGCTGATTTTGTCCCCAGCTCTTAGTTCAGGGGAATTTGAAACTAATCCAGACTGAGCAGCCATCCTTTGACTGATCCAAACCAATGGGTTTTAGAGATAGACTGATTGCAGAGTTTGACTGTGTTAGCTTTGGATGTGTGTGGTTAGCTGTGGAAGTGTGCATCCTGCTTGTGTTCTCATATTCAAGCAGCATCACTTGTGAGTGGTATGTTCTCTCTGTGTGATCCCAGGGACTCACATTGGTGCATTTGCTTTGCAGGTCCTGGCAGAGCTCAAGGAATATGCTACTGAGGTGGACGTTGACTTCGTGCGCAAGGCTGTCAGGGCAATAGGGCGCTGTGCCATCAAAGTTGAGGCAAGTACCTGAACCTTGAGGTGTTCTGTGATTCTCTGACTTCAAAAGCAATAATCGCTTTGTCATCTTGTTTCCACATTGCACAAAGTTTCTTTACTCCTGCGCTGGCAATTGAGTGACCAAGATACCTCATGCTCATGTTGATCTGTAGCTGGTGAGCAATTCTTGAGTACATTGTAGCAGGGTGGTGTACATCTCTCAGACTTCAGCTTTGCAGGCAGACCGAGGCAGCTAAATCGTCCCTCATAGAATATTTTGCTGCACTGGCTTCAAGGCAACAATGACCACTTATCTCGCAATGGCCACTAAGCTGCTCACAGCCCAGAAAGCCAACCGTATCATGGGCTGCATCAAAAGGAGTGTGATCAGCAGGTCAAAAGAGGTGATCCTGCCCCTCTGCTCTCGTGAGACCTCACTTGCAGTACTGTGTGCGGTTCTGGTGTCCTCAACATAAAAAGGACATGCAACTGTTGGAACGAGTCCAGAGGAGGGCCGTGAGGATGATCAGGGGACTGGAGCACCTCCCGTATTAAGATAGGATGAGAAAGTTGGGGCTGTTCAGCCTGGAGAAGAGAAGGCTGCGTGGAGACCTCATAGCAGCCTTCCAG